>PVKU01002385.1:0-24637 GCA_004027475.1 Anoura caudifer
TGACTCTTGGCAGCAAGCTGTCCTTCACTCCTGCAGGAAACGATGGGGCACTTCTCTCAGCTTTCTTCTGAGGATGGGGAGGAGGAGAGGAAAACAAAGGCCTTTGTTTCTCTCTCTCTCTCTCTCTCTGCAGTTACAGCAGTGGCCAGGATGGGTGTGGAACTGTTCCTCCCAAACATGCACCCGTGTTTGCACACACACACACCCACACCCAGCCATGCTGACACATGTAGCTCTGGGAAGGAGGTTGTCAGCCACAGCAAGAGCTATGCTTTGGGCACTAAAATCCACCCCTACCCTGGAGAGAGCCCCTTCTAGAGAGAGGCACAGAGACTCAGAAGGAGGTGCAGATAGGGCCCACTGAGGGGGTGGCAGAGTCCCAGCAAAGGGACAGCACCCGTGAGGGTGAAGTAATAGAGTCAGGGAGGGAAGAACGTAGAGGTGGAGAGGGTAGAAGTGTGAGGGTCAGCAGCGGGGGAAGCAAATACCCAAAGAACGCGGTGGGGCAGAGACAGAGAGAAGGACAGAGAAGAGAGAACAAAGAAATACCTCTCAACGCGCGCCCCCCCCGCCCCGCCCAAAGGCACAGGAGAAGAGGGGGCTGCTCAGACAGCTGCTTCCAGCCTCTCTCACTCCTGACTTGGCCTCAGAATTTGCAGGACTGCTAACTGACGGGGCTGGGCCCTCTGTCCCACAGGGCAGATGCTGGTGGCTAGAGCCCCTCAGGTGCGGATACCAGATTTTGCAAAGCACCTTCTGTGGTGTTCAGTGGAAGGCTGGCATCACTAGGACTGAACAGAGTTAAACGGGTTTAACTGTGGGACTTTCACGCTGTGTGCCTAGGTTACAGGTCACCATTTTGGAGGGTCTGAGAGGCCCTGACCGGTGTGTGCCTTTCCTCTGCACAGGTCCACTCCTGCCTGCTGAGTGTGCGGGCTGGCAAGGACGGCTGGTTTCAGCTCTACAGCCCCGGAGGGGTGGCCTGTGATGACGACGGGGAGCTGTTCGCCAGCATGGTACGTGGGGTGGGACTCCTCAGCGGGAGCGCCAGGCGCAGGGGTCACCTCTCCTCACAGTGAAAGAGAGCCGTCCCGAGCCACTGTGGCCAGCCTGGGAGTTTCCAGGCTCAAATGACGCTGCCGATGAAGATGGAAGTGATGACGTCCACAGTGTCACTTTCTCGTTTCTTCCCGGAGCAGGCACTGAGCCAGGGGCTTGATTTCTCTCTCAGTCTCACTCAGCGATGTGAGAAGGTGACACTGTTACTCCATTTTACAGACGAGGAGGCTGCAGACTGGGGTGTTAACTGTCCGAGCTCACACATTTCGTTGTAGTGGCAACGTTAGGTTCAAGGGACTGCGTGCCTAACGCACACAGGGATTCTGGGAGGCGGCGGAGCCACTGCTCCTGTCAGCCTCGCAGTGAGAAGCCAAGGTCAGGATGTTCGTCCCACCGTGGAGATGAGGGATGTGAAGTCACCAAACCATTATCTGCACCCATGGTAACTTCATACTTTCTTTGTGCATTGTGTCAAATACCTCATGGGTGCTATTAATCTTCACAGCAACCCTATCCCTTAATTACATCTGTGTTGGAATAGTTCCAGAGAGGTGCAAAGGCTTGCCTGAGGTCACAGGACTTCCAACTCCTAGTCTCTCCCTTGACCTCTGGGCCCAGGCTGTCTGGAGCCAGCCACTCCTTCTGGTAGCAGAGTACGTGTCTCCTGAAAGGAGCTCAGGCGTCCATCTCCCAGGCCAGGTGCTCTTCCAGGTGGCCAGCGACCTCAGGTATCTCACCTGCTGACAAAACCAACTCAGTTCCGCAATCACACCTGTTCTCAAGCCTGAGGAAGCAAGAGTATCAGCCAGACCTGGTTCAGATCTCAGATCTGCTATACACTAGGTTGTTGACCTTGGGCTGGTAACCTGCCTCTCTGGGCCCAATTTCCACAGCTGTAACACAGGGAGTACATAGTGTTGGCTTCTTGGGTTACCATGGGGATTACAGGTGATGGTAGATGCAGGGTCCAGCGCACGTCAGTGCTCGGAAGTGACGGCTGTGGTTATTCTCATCTCTGCTGGGTGGCCATTCAGTGGAGTGAGCTGCTCATGAAGCTCTCCACAATGAACTCAGGGGCATTGTCTATGCAGTGACGACGCATGGAGGCGCTGCCTGTGGAATCTTCCTTGAAAAGGGGCTTATTTTTAGGTCCTTTTTCTTACGCATTCACTCTCCACTCTTCACTTGCTTCCGACAGTCCCTTTGGAGTGCCCTGTGCATCCCGGAAGTGCAGGCCTTGCCTGCCCGCACCTCCTGTCCCACCTCTCCCAGCTCCTCTGATGTCACAGCTTCACCATGGCAACGCCCAGTGGTCCCCCCAACCGCTATGTGAGAGACTTCAGGGAGCTGGCAGCTTCATAGCCAGAGGGACTGCATTTGTGTGCCAGAGTTGTTAATGATGGAGCAGAAAATGTATACGTGGAAGGAAGGAAGCAGGCAGCCCCTGGGATGGCGGCATGCCATTTCCATGGAGATGGGTGGCGAGGAAGAAGTCCCCTTGATGATGCTACTGTTTCCAGCCATGGGTGGGCATTTGCTATTGTGTGAAGTCGGGGAGAGCAAATGGGGTGCTGCGACCCCCAGCTCTCGGGCCCCATCTCCAGATTCCCGAAAGAAGCACAGTTACCTTAATGGCTGCCCCACATCTAACCCAGGATGGAGCATAATTTGCCTATTGGATTTCTGGGTCTGGGTTTCACTCAGAATACCTTCGGGCTTACAGAGGGTTTGGGGAGGGGAGGCAGGGCTCCGTACCATTCCATATCCTGTGAGGCTGTGCCCCTGCTCCCTGGGCAAGGGCTGCCCAGAAGTGTCCACCAGGTTCAGCAGGACTGAGAACCCAGAGGGCCAAGTGTCAGCAGAGTCCCAAAGGCAGCAGGGAAGGGTATTTTGTGGGGGAGATGTATGAAATGTACATAGTATAAAATTCGCCATCTTAAACTGTCGTTAGCGCACAGTTCAGCGGCACTGAGAACACTGGCATTGCTCTGCAATTATCAGCACCCGTCTGCAGAACTCCCATCTTCACCAGCTGAGACTGTCCCCAGCAAGCACCACTGCCCCCGCCAGTCCTGGCCCCTGCCATCCTCCTTTGTGTCTCTGGATCTGACTGCTCTAGGTCTGTCACATGAGAGCAGTCCTACCGGATTTGTCCTTTTGTCACTGGCTTACTTAGCACAATGTCCTCGAGGTTCATGCTCGTGGGAGCATGTCAAAGAGGGGTCTTTGGAATCCCCCCGGGGGGCTGGTGGTCATGTCAGTCTCTCCGCCCAGACAGGGTGTGGTCTGATCCATGTCTTCTAGTTTCACAAACCTTCCTCACACGGGACGCAGGCGCCACCCTTCACCAGGGCTGTTTCTCCTCACAGGTGCACATCCTCATGGGCTCCTGTTACAAGACCAAAAAATTCCTGCTCTCCCTGGCAGAAAACAAGCTGGGACCCTGCATGCTCCTGGCGCTGAGGGGCAACCAGACCATGGTGGAGGTAAGGAGCTGTCCAGAGTCCCTGGAGGGGCTGCTGGCTCACCCGGTCCCTGGACCCTGTCGAGTAAGCACCAAGCCCAGAGCTAGTGTAGGAGCTGGAGATGTGGCAGCAGTCAAGGCAGGTGCGATCCCAGCCCTTCTGAGCCTAGCGGGCAGGAGGCCTTCACCAACCAGGTTTTTTAATTTCATCTGGGATCTGCATCGTCCAGACTCTGAGGGGAGGTTTCTATTCTGTTTGTCTGTGGCTATGTAACAGACCAACCCAAATAAGGCCTTCAAACAATAATTCTCACTTATTTTGCTCACAGAGCTTGTGGTGACTGGGCTCAGCTGCCCAGTTCTCACCATGGGTCTCTCATGGGGTCAGTCAGATAGGAGCTGGGCCAGGTCACCTCCAAGGCTTCTTTACTCGAGTGTCCAGCACTGGCCTGACAGGACTCAACCAGCTGGGCTCCAGGCCTCTCTCCATGTAGCAGCCGGGGGAGTAGCGCTCCTGCCCACTAAGGAGCACACATCAGCCCCAGCCCCACATGCCACCTCTCCCTGCCCCTCTGTCCCTCCCACCCCAAAGTTCCCAGAGCCACTGTGCAAAGAGAGGCCAGCCAGGAGCCATATTGCTTTCCCTAACTAGCCTCAGAAGTCAGGCAGCCTCACTGCCCCTTCCACCTGCCAGAACTCAGTCCCCAGGGCTGGGCTGTGGTCTAGGGGGCAGGAGTAGACTTCTCCTGTCAGCGGGAGGAGCATCAAAGCACCAGAGGGTCCTGTGCAAGTGGGAGTAATGGTGAGACTTGAGATGGAGGAGGAGTTAGCAGGAGGCAGGAGCGGGGCCTTGCAGGCTGTGGGGACTGCACCCCAAGGCCTGCTGTGGGAGCTTGGTGGAGCAGGACAGGGGAGGCCAGGGTGCTAGAACATAGAGTCCAGGGGCATGAGGCTCGGGATGCGGGTGGACATTGGTGTAGAGCCTACTGGTGCCCAAAGGTCTGGTGAAGAGTTTGGAGTTTAGTCCATGTGCTTGTCCTGGGTGCCTTGTTTGGGGACTTCCAGGGAGAGGTGTGAGCAGGGGCGGTGGTGTGAGGGCTGGGCTGGCTCTTCTGGGCAAATGAAAAAGGAAAGGGGATCCCAGAGGTGGAGCTGTCGGCCTGCGGATCCTGGGCAGGGAGGGCAGGGAGGGCTGGGAAGGAGAGTGCGCCTCTGCAGCTGCCCGAGGCCCTCCAGGAGGCAGCGCAGTGCTCGAGCTCACCAGGCTCTAGTTCAGTGCCAGGCACTGAGGGATAGAAGGAGGTGTCTCGTCTTCAGGCCTGGTGTGCATCGTTTCTACGTGTGTTTGCCAAAAGCCTGCTTGCCGTGCACTCCTCTGGGCATACACCAGTGTTCCTATTGTACAGATTCAGGAAGCAGGGGCAGGTGATTTGCACGATGTCACACAGCCAGAAATGCGGAGGCAAGAGAGTGGGGCTGCTGATTTTCAAAATAAGACCTGCAGGCCCCCTTTCCAGGGCATGTGGGGCTGCTGGATGGGCTGTTTGCCTCCACCCTGAGCCGCAGGCCGGTGATAACGTGCCTCCCATACCCTCGGCAGATCCTGTGCTTGATGCTGGAGTACAACATCATCGACAACAACGACACGCAGCTGCAGATCATCTCAACCCTGGAGAGCACCGGTGTGGGGAAGCGCATGTATGAGCAGCTGTGTGAGCGGCAGCGGGAACTGAAGGAGCTGGTGAGTCCGCCTCTGGCCAGCCAAGGCGAGCACCTGGGATCATTGCAACCGTGGGGACCTCTGTCTCGCTGAGTCCCCTCTGAGATCCAAAGAGGTCATGATTAGCACCCACCACTTTCCAGATCATCAAAGACAGGCACAGAGAGGTCAAATCAATAGCCAGAAGTCACACAGCTCATTGAGGCCCTGGCCAGGACTACATCCTGTTTCACCCCCAAAGCCACTGTCTGTGCCCGCCCCCCTGCCACACATCTGCACATCCCACTCCAGTGCATGGAGCCTGGACTTTCCATGCCAGCACATCTCTGTCCACATGTGTGCACAGCAGAACAGAAGAGATGGGGAGTTCACACCCTTGGTCTCCTAAAGCAGCCCCTCAGCCACTGACTAAGGGGAGTGGATCTGTGGACACTGCAGCTCCCCTACCATGCAGGAGGGGTTGCTCTGAGACCTGACTCTACCCCCGCTTCCCAGAGGTCCCCAGAGGCAGCTGGGCTGATAGCAAGACCTTCCATTAGGGGCCTTTGAGGACTTACTTCCTCACTCCCCTGATTCCTGGGATCTCCTCTGGAATGAACCCCCTGTGCTCAGACCTTGCCTTGGGATCTGCCCCTGAGACCAAGGCCACTGTGTTTGGCTTCAACAACCAAGAAATAAAAATGGAACCCTGTGTGGTGTTAATACCGGTGGGGGTGCAGGGAGGAAACTCGGGGAAGGAGGGGTCATAATCAGCCTGGTCTCTGTTGCAGCAAAGGAAAGGCGGGCCCACCAGGCTAACACTGCCCTCCAAGTCCACAGTGAGTTGGTTTTGTTCTCTCTGCGGGGCCAGGTGGAGGGGCGCAGGTGGGTTGACCCTCCCTGCTGGGCATGGCACTGTCTGTGGGAGGGGATAGGGGAGGTGAACTAAAACCCCACAGTACTTGAATGGCCAGCTTTTTAAGGAGGAAACTGAACATTGTGAAAAAGATTATTGTTTATTAATATTAATATGTTGCCAGTTATTATCAACAATAATGGTAATAGCTCATTAGTTGATAGCTAATTGTAATGGCACACTGAGCATTTATGTACCAGATACTGTGTTAAGTCCTTTATCCTCATAACAACCCACTTAGGTTGGTGCCTCCTACCATCCCCATTTTGCAAGGGATCTTAGTTTCTCATATCCTGGTGCCCCACATTGTTGGCACAGGCCTCTACCTCATGGTCTAAAAGAGGCTGCTCAAGCTCCAGCCATCTTATCCGCATAACCAGCCAGCAGGAAGAAGGAAGAGGCAAAGATGAACATGACCCTTCCCTTTAAGGACCTTTATGGAAGTTCTACTCAACACGTGTACTTATATATCCTTGTCCAGATTTAGCACATTGGCCCCAGCCAGCTGAAAAATTAGCCTTCATTCAGGACAGCCAGGTGGCAGCTGTAACCCAAGAATTCTGTCACTGAGATAGAAGGGAGAATGGATATTCGCCTCAAACAGCCTTACAGTCTAGGGCTAGATATTCATCAGCCTCCACAGTCCTGAGAGTCCAAGGGGTGCCGGGTGTTCCCGCATGGGAAATGGGTACAGGCTGCTGCCTGGGAAAGTGGGGTGTGTCTTTGCACACACACATGCCTGTGGGAAGGACTTGGCCTTGGAACACCCCAGTTAGTGACTCAGGGTATGAGTCACAGCACTGAAGGCTCTTTCCTCCACCTGGCAGTTGCCACCCACAGGGACAGCCCCTCCCTCCCTGACACTCTTCTTGGCCCAGCCCACCAAGTCATGTCATCCCCTTAGCTCCTGGGGACTTGCCACCCCCTGAAACAGCTCGGCTCTCTGTGGGGCAAAGGAAGGGAGATGGGGAGGGGGTGGGATGGCTCAGGGTCTTGGGGATTTCCTGGCAGCCCCTAAGGCCCCGCCTGCTCTCTGTTTGCAGGATGCAGACTTGGCTCGTTTGCTGAGCTCTGGCTCCTTCGGAAACCTGGAGAACCTCAGTTTGGCCTTCACCAATGTAACCAGTGCCTGCGCTGAGCACCTCATCAAACTGCCTTCTCTCAAGCAGCTGAACCTGTGGTCCACTCAGGTACCTGCACCCGCTCTGCACACTGCTCCCCGGATTCTCTTCCGTGCACCCTTCTCTGTGGCTGGCCTTTCTGCCCGGAGCCCACGGCCCCATCGCTGAGTACCATACCCCTCCCTTGCTCAGGGGCTACTTCCAGAGGTCAGAGGAGGCCTAGAACCTTATGAAGCCCAGCAGCCCATCTCACAGTTGGAGTTGCTGAGGCCCAGGGCAGACACGTGCCAGGCAGTGCTGAAAGGCAGGGCCTCCTGTGCTTGTTGGCGACCGTGGGCCTCTTCCTTGTAGTGATGACCACGGCACCACCATGCTTGCTGCTGGTGCTCAGTATCGATTGCTCTGTGAAGCACTTAGCATGGATGCGCATGGGTGGTTTCCACTTAACCACCTATGATGCTTCGGCCCCACTGTGCATTTGTACATTGTACGGATGCTCACATTGTACAGAATAAAACTTGGCATTCCCGTCAGTTTGCCTTCCCAACCCTCCGTCCTCCATCCCCTTGTCCTGCCCAGGGAAAGGCCACTTCACTTCCTGTTCACAGCCCTCTTGACAGGTGGCTAAACCAACATGCAGGGAGGGCCCCTGCCAGACCCACATCCCACCAGCGGAAGCTAGATTAGAACCCAGGTCTGGAGAGGCATTTGAGTCTTTGGAGAGAAGTGAGAACAGACCCTGAAGCTGGGAGGGCTGTGGGTCTCATAGCTGGGCTCTGCCCCCATCCCTTCCTCCCTAGCTGTCCCAGCCTCAAGGTCCTTTCCTAGGGTGCCTCAGGGGGCCAAAGTCAGCCCCCAGGGCTGAGAGTTTCTGTGCCCCACAGTTTGGAGACGCCGGCCTGCGCCTCCTGTCGGAACACCTCACCATGCTCCAGGTGCTGAACCTGTGCGAGACGCCTGTCACTGATGCTGGCCTGCTGGCCCTCAGCTGTGAGTACTGAAGGGACCGCCAGGGTGGGTGAGGCCCGCTTCCATCCTTTCATCCATTTACTCATTCATTCACCTTGGCACCATGCACTGTGCTGCATGCTGGGATTGATTCATTCAGTCAGAAGTGTTTATTGAGCACCTACTGTGTGCCTGGAACCATTCTTGGTGGTAGGAACAAAATGGGGGAGAAAATATCCCTGTCCTCATGGAGCTTAAATTTTAATGGAAAAACAAAAAATGAGTCCAGCCAAGCCTGTACCCTCCTGATGCTGTCATAGCCCGGAGGGACCAAGTTCAAGGCAAGTGCTCCAGGACATTGCTACTGTGCTCCCCGGTGCACCTGAGCTGTCACCTGGGAGCTGGTTGGAAGTGCAGGTTCTCGGGCCCTGCCCCAGACCTGCTGACTCAGAAACTGCTGTTTGAAACATGCCTGGGTGATTCCTGGCACGTTAAACTTTGAGAAGCCCAGCCCTAATTGAAGGAGCCCCACAATAGTCACTCAAGGAGCCTCGAAATGACAATTTCTGAACCCAACCCCAAGCTACTGAACGAAAATCCTGGTTGACATTGAGCCTGGGGGTCTGTATTTCCCCTGTCAGCCCCATGGTTTAGATAAGAAGCTGCGTGCTCAGCTGGGATGGATTGAGGAAGGTGTCCAGGGATATGATCGGATCTGAGTGTGGGAGGCAGATGCGTAGGAGCTGGCCAAGAGGGAGGCCTGCTGGACAGTGGCCATGACTTCGACAAAGTTGTTGGCAAATTTGGTGTGGCTTGGAAGAGGGTAGGGGTGGGCAACAGGGTGAATGGAAGGCAGAGAGGATGAGATTTGGAGCCACCTCTCTGCCAGTGACACTGGAGTCACACCATGTGGATGGGGGCCCCGGGGAACAGTGCAGACTCCCGGGCCTCGCTCTGGCCTCTAGTGTCACGTCTCCAGGACTGGGGCAGGACGTTCATGTCTTTAACAGGTTCCCTGGATAACTCTTGATGCAAACCAAGGTTTTTGAGGCTTGCTTGTGAGAAGCCAAGGGCTTGAATCAGCTTCCGGGGTTTCCTTGAAGGGAGGGCCAGGCCCATTCTATCACGGATGGTCTGGGGTGAGGCATCTCGAGTTCTGGAGACATCTGTCTGGGCAGTGGAGGGACCAGCCAGAGGGACCAGAAGAGATGGAGGCTCAGAGGGCAGGGTGAGGACGAGGGCCCAGTTTAGATCCACACATGCCTGAGGTAGACTTTCTGTACCGAGGGGCCCCCCCAGCTGAGTCTCTTCCTCCCCATCTCCTAAGCGGGGACCTTGGCCTCTGCAACCCATCCCCCAGCTTGACCATCTCTTACTTGTAGCCCCCCGATCTAATGACTGTGTCTGTCTGTTCTCACCCAGCCATGAAGAGTCTCTGCAGTTTAAACATGAACAGCACCAAGCTCTCGGCTGACACCTATGAAGATCTGAAGGTAATTCATTCCATCCTTCTTTCTGTCCTCCAGCCAGCATCCAGATAGGGGTGCTTTGGGTGTGTGGAGCTCGCTCTCCAGGAGGAAAGGCTGTTACACCAGCAGATAAGCCAGCAAAGAAAAGACTGGCAGGTGGAAAGAAGTGATAAAGAGCAAGCCAACAGGGAACTGGTGGATTGGAAGCAGGGGTGGCCTATTTGGCATGGGAGGGTCAGGCAGTCCCTGAGCTGAGACCCCAGAGTAAGAAGCCAAGGATGCAGGGGCAAGAGGAAGCACCCATGCAGCGAGTGGTCCTAGGGCAGAAAGGGTTGCAAGAACTGATTGTAGCAAATGCGACTGGAACGTGAGAAAGAGCATAGATTGGGGCAGACCCCATACTCCCGCGTAGGTCCTGGAAGGACTCTGGAATTCATCCAGGTTCCATAGAGAGCCTGAGCATCTCTAAGCAGGGTAGCGAGTTAAGCTGTGTGAAGCTTGTTCAAGCTGTTAGATGGAAAACAGATTCTCTGATGGGGAGCAGGAGCAAGAGCAGAAGCAGGACTGGTGCAGCCCCACAGTGGGAGCCAGGCTGCGGAGATGAAATCGGGGAAGGGAAGAGACCATGGGTGGTGGACTTTGGTCTTGGGAGTGGGGGATTGGAAGCACTGGGCTTTCAGCAGCCTCCTGCCACCCTCTCATCCTGGGCTCGGTGCCAGTGCCCCAAAAGGAGTGCACAGGGCTGTGGAGAGAGCCAGCATGCTGGGAAGGAAGGACCAGGAGCATGCCAGCACCTGCACACCCTGGAAGCTGCTTGGAGGGGACCTTTCGGCAGCTCTTGGCTAAGGCCCACCTTCAGGAAGGCCTCCCCCTGTCATCTCCCACCTCCAGCTTGGCCAGACCTGCAACTTGTTCACTGGCAAAGCCTCCAGTCACCTGTGAAGCACCTACTGTGTGTCAGGCCTCTGCTGGGGACGGGGACACTGAGGTGCAACTGGCTAATCTGTGGCCAGGAGGAAGCGCAGCTAACAGATGGGACAGGGCTTGGGGGCCAGCAGAGAAGAGACAGCCAACTTCACTTACTGAGGCAGAAGGGTCTTCGAAAAAGGGAGTCTTGAGAATGAGTTTTCCAGGCAGGCCGAAAGAGACAGCTGGACACAAGGGACATGCAGAGGGGCGACAAGGGTACAGGATGGGCCAGTGCAGAGCCAGCCCGGGTGCCCACCCACAGGGTTCAGAGCTCAGCACCATCACCCTCACTTGCGTGCTTGTCAGGAATGCCAACTCCAGGGCGCCCCCCGCCCCCAGACCTGCTGTGTCCAGATGGGCATTTGAACAACACCCCCACAGACCCCTGTGCTCCCAGAAGCTGGAGAGGTGCTGTTTTCGAGCATCCCTGAGTTCCGCATGCCAGGGAACTAAATGTTGCCGAGACCAAGCCAGAAGGGGCTGTAGTAAGCCACGTGTGAGGAAGTCGCTTTCAGTAGGCATTTTATTTTCAAACATTTGGGAGACACGTGGTACCAGCTGGGTGATTCTGGCCAGTGACGCCGGCCTGTGTGTGGCGGGGACTCAGGGAGGACTGGAGGCTGCCTGCATTCAGGGAGGCCAGGTAGAGTGCACTGCCCAGCCCAGCCAGGGCTTCCTATTTACAGGAGAACCTGGAAATCTAGTTTCTCCTGTGCAGTCTCCTAATTTTGAAAGGTTGGCCTAAATACCTGTTACAGTGCCATCCTGGTGAGGGTAGGCCCGGTGTGTGGCCATGCCCGGGCAGTGGGGGGCTGTCGGGGGCCCATCGAGCACAGCAGAGCAGCAGTGAGGAACTGTGTGTGGGAGAAGAGCTGCTCACTGGCTGGTGCGCAGGGAAGTGGAAAGCGGAGGGCGAAAAGGCAGGAGACCAGTCTGCAGCCTCTGCACAGTGCAGGCTTGTCAGGAAAAAGCCAGCTATTTATAAAAGGAGGAAGAGAGCAAGCGCGGCTGGGTGGCAGGGATGCAGAGCAGGAAGCTGCCTTGAGGAATAGCAAGTGCAAGACTCTCCACCGACCCCCCAGTACCTACAGATGAAAATGGCCCCACTTCATTCACCCTATTTCTGAGAGTGACGAGGATACAAGCAATAGTATAAGTGAGACTGGCGCCCTTCTGTAAGCACAGGATGTCGTGAGGGGCAGGGCGCTGTGGGATCTCCATGTGTTCAGGATTTAATCCCTAGCATCCTCCCGTGAGCCTGGGATTGGACTTAGATTTGCTCCACAGATGAGGAAACTGAGGCTCCAAGAAGTTGTGTGTGGGGGAGGGTTGTGCAAGGCCATTCGGCCAGCAAGTGATCCAGAGCCCCTCTGAAGCAGGGACGTGGAGTGCCCAACTGCCTGCTTTCCCTGGGGCCAGGAACACCCCCGCCACTCTGTGTTCTTTCTGAAGTGGCCCAGATCTGCACTTCAGGGAGCAGCAAGGTGGGGAGGGCTCAGCTGGTTCTGGAAGGGACCGGATCCTTCTTGCTCCCTCGCAGGCCAAGCTCCCCAATCTCAAGGAGGTGGATGTCCGCTACACGGAGGCCTGGTGAATCTCCACTCGGCAGGAAGGAGTTTGCAACCGCAACACATAACTCTTGACTAATTAGCCGTAGAGCGGCCAGTCCTGGGGTCCCACCCCAGCATCCTGGCTGTGAGATAGATGGGGGAGTCTTTCTGGGGGCAGAGGGCACTGGGGGAGGGGTTGGGGAGGGGGTTCATAAGTACGCCCAGCCCCCGCCTAATTCTCTTAGCTTCATAATTGGAACCTTGACCTGATCTAAAATGGACTTTGTAGCAACCAGAGGAGCATCAGCGGGTTGGGGAGGGGATGGGTGGGGGGCTTGGGGAGGGGGGACCCTTTGTGGATTTTCTTTGCCTTTGTGTTTAATGCCATGTGGGGAAAGTCAACTCCGAAGCCACCATCACATGACCTGATGGGCCTCAGGGGCCAAGAAGGACGCTTCCTTCCTCCGAGGCTCCTGCTGAGAGCTCCCTGCATTTGGGACAAGAAGGTCCAGTCCCATCATCCCAACCATCCTGTGTCCTCGCCATTGCTATGCAAAGTGATTCTTGTTGTACATAAGATTTAAATAATGCGCCTATTTAAGAAATGTTGTCAAATTGCAGGTCTGGGACCTGCCTCTTATTTATGAAGTCTCTGGCCCGCCCACCCACCCTCCCGCCCACCTGCCCACTCACCCGCCCCTGGCGTTCAGTACTGTATAAACCAGTCAGCTGTCGGGGTAGTGGTAGTAGTATTGTTATTATTTTTTTTTTTTAAGGAAACAGACAAAAAAAAAGAACCTCCTTGGAAAATTAATTACTTTTTAGTCATGGATTCTGTATGCCAATGCTTTCTCCTCGTCTGTCTTTCTGTCTGCTCACCTGCCCCTGTGCATTTCCCCAATGTCTCCGACTCCCCCACGGGGCAGGAGTCAGGCCGGGGAGGAAGTGTGGCCATCCCACGTCACAGTCTCGCTCCTCCGAGGCCCCGCTTTCTCTCCACCCTTTTACACATTCGGAGTGGGGGGCGATAACCTGTCATCCCCCCATCCCTGGAGAAGAGCTGCGCCCACCCTTTCCCCGGAGAGCTCCCACCTCTGGTGGCCTCCGCTGCCCCTGTCCCTGACTGACACTGCGACCTGTGGCCTCCCCACCCTCCTGTGCTCCCCGTGGTCTCCTCACGCATGCTGCCTCCTTGCATGGTCTCCTGGGAGAAGAGAGAGACGTCACCTCCAGCCCAACTCCCCCCGGCCCCTGCCCCGAATGTGACCACTGCTGCGCAGGCACCTTTCTGCCCCTGCCCGCCCCGAGGACAACCACCTCTTGTTTCTTTTATAAACAGTCGGCTTTTTCGTAATGAGCCCTCACTGTACAGAACAGCCCCTTTACAGTTTACTTGGGGTCCCCTCTCTCCCAAGCCCCTTTTTCTGTTGTTTTAGCACAAATACATCCCCTCCGGCACCTCCAGACCCAACCCCCAGTCAGCGTAATTGTTTTATATATATTTAATCTTATTCAATGGAAACCATGCTTTTGTCGTTTTATACTTTGCTAGGTAGACTTTATTACCCCCCGACTATGCCCTCATTTTTTTAAAAAAGGAAAAAAAAAGAAATTGGTTTTCAGTCTTAATTCATTTTACGTGCCAGGTTTTATTTCGTGTGTGTGTGAGTGTTCCATTTGTGTTTCGTTTTTGTTGTTGTTTTCCGTTGTTTGGTTTTATTCTCTCCCCTCTAGTCCCATATTTTACAGCACTCTGGTGCGGGAAAAAGCAGAAGCAAAAAAAAATTTTTTTTTAAAGGAAAACAAAGAGAACTGAGACATGCCACCTTCTCCCTTCGCACTGTTGCTTTCCCTGATGGTTGTACTACTGTCCCGTAGCCGTGTTCAGAGATGTGAAATACTTTCAGGCAAAAATAAACTGTAAGTGACTCATTGACATTTGGCCTTTCTGTGTGGCTTCCAGGTGGTCCTGAGGGGCAGGAAGGGGGTGGGCAGGGTAATAAGACCTAGGCCAAGAGTCGGGACTCACCAGAGAGCCTGGTTGTCCTCTCCTGGGGGTCCATGTGTCTCATCCTCAGCACTGTTGACATTTGGGGCCAATCTGGGCATTGTAGGATGTTGAGCAGCACCCTGGCTTCAACCCACTAGTTTCCGGGGGCACCCACCCCCAGTTGTAACCAGAAATGTCCCCAGATGTTGCCCACTGTCTCTGGGGGACAAAACCACCCCCCCAGGAGGGAGTCCCTGCCGTGGATCTGGACCGCTGTGCAGCAGGGCCCCACAGAAGCTCCTCACAGGAGTATGCCTTCTCCCCACCTGCCGGACTCGAATGCACAGATTCTGATTCTTCAGGTCTGGGTGGGCCCAAGACTCCACATTTCCCAGGAGCTTCAGACTGAACTTGGAGCCTAGAGGGCTCTCCAAGTTCAGAAACCTAGAACCATCCACCCAGATGTTCCCAAGAGGCAACTCGATGTGTCAAAAAGAATGGGGAAGTGGAGGCCAGGAGGCACTGGGTCTCTCGGTCAAGGTCAGCAGGGGGACTGAGGCAAGCC
Organism: Anoura caudifer; assembly: GCA_004027475.1. NCBI lineage: Eukaryota > Metazoa > Chordata > Mammalia > Chiroptera > Phyllostomidae > Anoura > Anoura caudifer. The sequence continues at coordinate 14,751 of PVKU01002385.1, forward strand.
AACAACCAGTCATTATGAGAAGATCTCCCCGCTGCTGGCTGGCGAACAGATGGAGCTGAGCTAGCACCAGGGTAGGGACCATTTACGTAATGAGACACAAGTGAAGCTTAAGAGTGAAACTGCAGAATGTGGTGATTGGGATGAAAGGAGGGCCAGCAAGGAGTCAGGATGGCACTCAGTGCCCTGGCCTCTCCGCCTGGCAGGCTGTGAGCACCTAGAATGGGCAGCAGGGCTGGCATGCCAGTGCCCTGCCCCTGCCCCTCTGGCTCCTGGACTGCCTCCCTGGGACCAGTCTCCAGCTGCCCCCCAGGGCCCATTTGCTTGTTGAACCTCTGCCCTTCTTTCCCCCACACCCCCCACTTCCCACCTAAGCTACCTGTACTGGAATCTTGGAGTCTGCTGCAAGGGAAGCCCAGACGAAGGCAGTGAGTCATCATGGTAGGGGACAGAGGGACAGTTTGAAGAGGGAGACCTTCTATGACAGGCTGAGGAACCCCCAAGGACACTGCAAAGTCAGCAGGTCCTGAGCTTAGCTGCAGAGGCACCTCCCAGCTGAGCCAAAAGGGCTTTGCACCTGGGTGCCCGAGAAGCGGCTTGCACCCATCTTCAGAGGTGGGATGGTGGCTAACAGAAGCTCTCAAACATTCCTAGTGGGAGTGGAAATCAGTTCAATTGCTTTGGAAAGTGTACCCACTAAAGCTAAACATCTGCCCGCCCTGTGACCCTGCACACCCACTCCTGCGTGTGCCCGAGATAACCGCACTCACGCATCCACCCGAAGACACCAACTGGGGTGTTTGTAGCAGCGTTACTCATAACAGCCCCAAAGTGGAAACAACCCAAAAGACCACTAACGAGAGTGAATGAACACACTGTGGGACAGCCGTGTGGTGGAACGCACAAGGGTCCCCATCGACAGGAGCGTGCATGCGTACACAGTGACACAGTCATGTGCCGGAGTCCTGCAGAGTGAGGAAAGGAACTGACTGATACACACAATGACGTGGATTAATTGGCTAGACATTACATTGTGTGAGAGGAGCAGATACAAGTGAGGGTTTGCTGTATGATTCCATTTACATGAAGTCCACGAGCCGGCACAAGTCATCTGTGATTATAGAGACCCCAGTAGCGGTTATCTCTGGGAGTTGGCGGGGGGGGGGGTGCTGTTCATTACTGGGAAGGCAGGAGGGAACCTTCTGGGTGATGACAATGCCCTTCATTTTGGCCTCTTGGTACAGAGATGCTTACACACTCTAGAACTTCACACTTAAGATTTGTGTAATTTACAGTATGTGTTTACACATCAACTTCTTTAAAGTGGCAGCCAGTGGGCACAACCCAAGTGTCCAGCAGGGAATGAACTGGTACACAGAAGTGGTACACGGAGACAGTGAGCTGCCACCACCCATCTGAGGAGTGACGATGGGACACGGCTCCAACACGGGTGAGCTTTGAAAACCTAGCCTACAGTAAGTGAAATAAGCCAGACACAAAAGACCGTTTATGGTATTATTTCCTTTATATAAAACGTCTGGAACACACACAGACAGAAAGCAGACGGTGTCTACCAGGGGCCGGGGTGCCTGCTCAGTGAGAACAGGGTTTTACTTCAGAATGACGGGAACTTGGAGCTAGATGCAGGCGGTGGTCACATGTTAGTTTGCTGTAAACGCCACAGTAAACTGGTTTCTTCTATGTTATAATTTGGCCTCGATTTTCTTAAGTGGCATCAGAAAAGAATTTTTTTAAAGAAAATGTGGTTGCTACTCCTCTCTGGCTGGGCTCTGGAGGGTGTGGTGCTGGTGCCACCGTGACTTCTATCAGAGCCATTCTCGTCCCTCTGTACACAGCCTCTGGGTGAACTGGTTCCCGAGTGTCCCCTCCTCAAAACACTAGACTGCCATCTGCTGGAACGTTGACGTCATAAATATACAAAGTCCCTTACCTGTGGCAGCCACCCAAGGGCAGTGCACAACTGCACAGCCGTACATGGCGGGATGTGTGACTTTGCCTTATTTTGCAGTGCACTCTGTCCAGGTTTGGATGGGGCTTGAAGAACTTCATGCTGGCCTTCCCTCCTGTTCCCACTCTAAGGCTGAGGGAGGCTAGCCCGCCCTGGGTTCACAGGGAGCGGAATCCACCTGGCCCCTGACCTACGACTCATCAATGTATTGAACCTGCCCTTCGGAGCCACCTCCAGAAACGGAAACACTTTCGGTCATCTCACAGAAGCCAGAGGCTGAGGGTGGTCTGGAAGGTTCCCACCAAGCTCCTGGCAAAAAGACCTCTTGGCTGTTTGTTTTTCCTTTGAAAGTAAGGGGCAGGAGCAGCAAGCTGTTTCCCTGAAACACGAGGCTGGTATCTCCTCTCTGATTGGCCAGGGAGAAGGGGTTTGGGGGGAAGGAGGCTCAGAAAATGGGATGCTGGAATCTCAGTGGTTCCCAGGGCACAGGATCCCCCTCACAGCAGCTCTTCTCTGGGCCCCCTCCCCAGGGGCTGCCATAAGGCGCCTTACGCCCCTCACAGCCCAGGAGTTCCAGCTGTATCCATCACTGGTGTGGGGTTGTGGGCTCTCCCCTGCCAGGTAGCTGTTTGAGACCAGAGCTTTTACAGAAATACAATGCAAGCCACATATATAATGTGAAATGTCCTACTAGCCACATCTTAAAAAGTAAAAACAAACAAGTGAAACTAATTTGGATAATACATTCTCTTTAACTTGACATGCCCAAAATAATATCTTTTCCATATGTAATCAATACAAAAATTATTGAGATATTTTACATTCTTTTTTGTTTGTGTGAAGTCTTCGAAAGCCAGTGTGTGTTTTGTACTCCCCATCTCAAGCGCTCAGGGGCCAGTGGCTCCCGTGTGGACGGCACAGTGCCGGGGCAGTGGCGGCAGAGAGGATGTGGGGAGTGGTGAAGGGCCCTGACTGGAAGTAGCATTTGCCCACCGATAAAACAGTTTTCACGTGGGGGGCAGGTTTTGAGAGCCCACCTCAGAGCTGACCGTGGGGGGCCCACAGGAAAGAGTCCCTACCTGACTCGGGGAGGCAGGGCGGGTCTCGCAGAACTGAGGAGCAGAGCTGCCAGTCCTGCTCCAAAGCAAACATCTGCCTATTTTAATTGGATTTTGAAAAGGAAGAGCATACAGGGTTGGGAACAATTAGGTTTGCAGATGTTCATATGGAAAATAATGCAGTAACTAATAAATAATAATGCAAGAATGCACTCTTGTCACTGGTACTCACAACTGTGAACCTCGCTTGGCCTCGCCGCGTGTTCATTTACCAGAGAGAGACGCACAGACAAGAACCGTGCATCTCTGTGGACGGTGGGTGCGTGGATGGAAAGAAGATGGGAGTGGAGGAGGGAAAGCGGCGCTGCTGAACCAGCAGTGAGGGCAGTGAGCTGGGCACCTGACCTGTACCCGACATCAGGCGTGGGCAGCGGGGTTGGGTCCCTGACTTGGGGCTGAAGACAATCAAGCGTGTTCCGGACACCTCCTGGCCAAGGTCGCACTCAGCGCTTCCTCCCTTATCCTTTGGATCCCGCACTGGGCCCAGGGCCTGTGGTCCTGCTGCCCGCCATATCCCCAGGAGAGCATCTTTTGCTTCCCATAGCCTTTCATTCACGAAATCACCCATTCGTTCATGGGGCAAAAATGTGTTGGCTAAACCTTGAAAGCACTGTGCTAAGTGAAAGAAGTCAGTCATAAAAGTCCACGTATGATTTCCGTCACATGAAAGAGAGCTCTGTGGAGACAGTTCATCAGTGGTCTCAGGGCTGAGGAGGTGGGGTCAGGGAGGTGAGTGCTCAAGGGCATTGGTTTCTTTTTGGAGTGATGGACATGTCCTAAAGTTGGCTGTGGCGCCCTCTGCACAGCTCTGCAAATATACTAAAAACCATGCGATTGTACACTCGGGTGCATGGTAGGGTATGTGAGTTACATCCCCACAGGCACCGACTGGAGACTCGGGGGTGAACACCAGTAAAATGAACACCGTCCTCCGCCACACAGCGCCTGGGGGAGGAGGCAGCCTGAGACAAAGAACTCCACACACCACTTGGCACGCCAGTGGCGGAGAGCTAAAGGGAGGTGCGGCTCGAGTGCCGCCTGCCTGGAGAGGCAGCGCGGAGCTCACGGGCCTAGGCCTGGAGAAGGAGCCGAAAATGAGCCGCCCAAGGGGAGGATAGGGCAGGGGAGGGAACAGCCTTTAGGGCAGCGGGAAGAGCGGGCGCCGAGGCCCCGTGGCAGCGCCCGGCACTTGGGTGTTAGACTACTGGGCGGGGCGGGGCGGGGGTACGGAGTGTGGGGCGTAAGCATCAGGAGAGAGAGGCAAGGCCCTTAAGTCTTTGTCCCAGCGCAGTAGGGGGAGGGGGCTCTGGATTAATTTGGGAGTTGTTTAAATAATCCCCTGGCTTTATTGTGGAATGGATCAGAGGGAGGCAGATGGGTAGTAGGACAGAGAGGGCGGCAGGTCACCCCCCACGCTCCTATTAAAATGCGCATTTTCCTTGGGAGGGGGCTTCCTGTTAATGAAACAGGAAGAAAGGTCTGTTTAGCAAGCGGCCAGCTGAGACCAAAGGGGCTGGAGGAAGAGAATCGCGGGGCTGCCAAGCAGGTGAGACCTGGTTGTCCTAGCTCACACCTGTCTGCTCCTGATGCCCAGGACAGGACAAATCAGAGGGCAGGTTAGCAGCTCCAACACCCCTGAGGTCCCAGTTGCTGTAGATCCCTGCCCCGGCTGCGCCAGGCCCGCGGGCGGGGGCGGGAGGCTGCGTTCCGGGACCCCAGGTCCATGACGTCAACGTTGCCAAGGAAACCCTGGCTTTCCTCCGCACGTGTTGCAGCTGTTGGAGACCCCGGGGCTGAGAAGGCTCTGAAGGGTGGAGAGAAGCTCGGAGCACTGACCTGGGTCCTGCAGGCCTGGCCCTGCTCCAGAGCCCGACCCAGCGACGGGGCAGGGTAGACGACGGGGAGGGCTCCCGGCAACCTTCCAGCCGGCCTCCGCCCCCCCCCCCCCCCAGCTCCTTTCTTGCAGTCTTGGAGATCCTTGTCATAAAACAGCCCAGGCTCCATCCGTGGCCCTCCCCTAGGGGAGCACCAAGGGGCGCAGAATCCTGCCAACTGACCCCGCCCACCACACAATCCCTGCTCCTTTGTTTCGTTTTCAGTGCCCCTTCCTTCGACAAACATTTACTGTGACCCTCCTGGTGCCAGGCGGCGTCCCAAGGCTTCGCCAAGCTCAGGTAGCCCCTGGCAGCCCAGCGGGGAAGAGAGGGTGACCTACCGCTGCTGCGGGCAGGACTGGGTGGAGCACATGTATGCAATGGCCTTTCCTTTGTCTCTGAACCTTATTCTCTAAAATCTTGCCTTCCACTTTAAAAAAAATATATATATATATATTTATTTTTAGAGAGAGGGGAAGGGAGGGAGAAAGAGAGGGAGAGAAACATCAATGTGTGGTTGCCCCTCATGTGCCCCCCAACTGGGGACCTGGCCTGAAACCCAGGCATGTGTCCTGACTGAGAATCAAACCAGTGACCCTTGGGTTCAAAGGCCGGTGCTCAATCCACTGAGCCACACCAGCCAGGGCTCCTTCCACTTTTTTAAGAAAGACCTGCAGTAGCAAAATGTCCAGGCCACTCCAAAACTGCAGGCTCACATCCAATTTCAGGTTCATTTCCCACCCCTTCCCTTTTCTGAGTCCCTTCCTTCTCCAGGGGTGGGCGAAGGTGGGAAGGGACGGGTGTACCTCACTGGTGCTGTCCTTGTCCTTGTCTGGTCGTTGTTGCTTCTTTGGCTGGCCACAGCATGTTCAAAAACTACCCAAGTGTGCAGTTTTGGGGAGACTATGCAAGGTTAGGGAAGACGGGAAGTTTCCCCAGGCATGTTCCCCCTCCCCAGCACCCTCCCCTTGCTTCCTGCTGGGCTCTCCTCACCCTGGAGCCAACCCTACTGAGTGAGACACTGGGAAGCTGCCCCAGGACCTGCTTCCTTCCGGTGTCCATGAGACTCCCAGAAACTCCCAGCTCCCTGACATGCCCTGGTCACCTCTCCCTGTTACCGGAAAGGGAACCAGGCCTGGGGTGGGTCTGCCTAGAGCCGCCAGCCAGTAGTGCGTGGGTTCTTGACAGGAAAGATTTCACAACATGAGTCCAGGTGATTTTGAGAGGACGTTTATTAAAACTGGGGACAGTGAGACAAGGAAGGGCGTAGGATAGGAAAAAAACAACAGGAGAGAGACTAGCCGGTGCTCTGCTTTGGCTCTGTAGAAACATATGTGAAAGCAGTGATCCAAGGCGGGCCGATGTCGGCTCACTGGAGAGTCAGAGGAAAGGGGGCCTCGAGGACAGTTTCAGGGGGTCAGCCCGGGACAAGCTCCTACTGCCTGCATTGCTCCTTGGTTGCAAGTCTGGTGGGCCCCTTAGAGTTTAGGAGGTCCTTGCCTGTGGGGGAAGGAGGGGTTAGGGAAAAGCATGGGCATGCTCCCGGGAAGGAGGGTGCTAGCTGGGTTTGTTTTTGTTTTTTGTTTTTTTTTTTTAATTTATTGATTGATAGAGATTTCTTCATTGTTCCCCTTATTTTGCATTTGTTGATTGATTCTTGTATGTGGTTTGAGGGTTTTTAAAGGCTGGGAGTTAGGGGAGGTCTTAGGGGAGAATCTAATAGAACATGCATCAGCTTCTCCAGGTGTGCCCTTTCAAGGTTGTGGTCTCCACTGATTGGCCAGCACCAGGTCTAAACCACTTGACCAGTGATAACCAGGGAAGGGAAGGTCAGCAGTTTTGCCCGGGGCTTCTGCATCTGGCTGTAAATTGCTAGGCCAGTTTGTTCATCTGTCTCAGTTTCCCCATTCCACATGCCAAGGAATGTTCCTAGCTCCTTACCAACCCCCCTCATCCCCACCCCCGCACCTCCCCACAGTTCTTTTCCTTAGTTCTGGCGTGCCAAATGCCTTAGCCTGAACTCAGTGGAGTGGGTGCAGGGTGGGGGGTGAACTGGGGCCTGGGGAGGGGAGTTCCCCTCCTTTTTGCACGCTGATCCTAGCCAGTGTTTTGTTGGCCCTGGGATGGTTTACTGGAGAACAGAACCTTTGCAGCCACTTTTCAGTAGGCCCGGGGTCTGTTCCCCACTTTTGTGGCTTCCTCTAGAATGTGGGGGAACTCACACTCAGAGGATGATTTCAGGGCTATAGGAGAAGTACCACTGAGTATACTCTTACTTTAACCACTTCTTTATCTATCCGCCCATCCAGCTCATCCATCCACCATCCATCATCATCATCCATTTCTCCATCATCCTACTACATGCTGGCCACTCTGGTAGGTGAGGGGATCCAGAAGTGAATAAATACGACCAAACCCCTGTATCCACGAGAGACATGGGGACTGTGGAGGGCGGGCCAGGGAAGACCTCACCATGAAGACCGAGGCTGGAGGGTACACGGAGAGCAGGACGGACAGGAGGAGACGCTGCCTTGGAGCAGAGCGAGTGAAGCGGGAGGATGGGACAGGGCTGGCAGCCGCTGGTCCTGCCAGCTGCCGGGAGGACTTTGGTTCACTGTCGCTCTATGCTCTTTTCACAGCAGCTCAGCAGGCACGCTGTGGTGTTCCCTGCCACCTGCCCTTTGCTGAGGGTCCTCCTGGGCACCGTGTCATCTGACCTCCAAAACACAGGGTGGGGCGAAGGCAGTTTTGCAGTTGTTTGTATGGAAAGTAATACAACAATTAATAAATAATGATACAAGAATAAAATCTGTGTTTCATGTACTCACAACTGTAAACCTACCTTTGCCCCACCCTCTATTCCCAGTGTATAGATGAGAAAACGGAAAGAGTAAACCTTGAGGAATGAGAAGGGATTAGGTAGGACAAGTGTCCCTAGGTTCCCAGGGAAGAGAAAGGCCTCTGCTGTCCCCAGTCTTCCCTTCTCCAGGCTGGCAGCCTGGACTCTGGGTCATAGCCAGCAGCCTTAGCATTTGCCCCTGGGGGTGGGAGGGTATGGGAAGACAGAGAGGTAACCAGGTGTTTTCTATCAGGCGGGACTGAAAGACGGTGGGAGGGTTGGGCGTGGTCCCCAGCTGGAGGACCTGAGGCTGGATGGGCTTGGGTGGGGCTGTGGTCAGCAGCCTGTAAGCCAGAGCGTGTTCCGAGGCTGCCTAGGCTTGTCCAGCAGGACCGGACCCCAGTCCCCTCCCACACTGATCTGGGGGCCGTGTTTCTTGGTAAGTCCCCTGGCCTGTCTCAGCTAGTAACAAAGAGGAGACATTCAGAAGACGTTTGTTCATTCATTTGACAGATTTTGTACGGGTCTACCATGTGCCAGGACTTGTGTTCTGGGGTGGGCAGCCAGCTGGCTGCCTGGGTGATCAGTGGCTCAATGGGTGGATAAGTGAATGGGTAGGTGGTGAGTGGATGGGTGGGTGGGTGTGTACGGGGGTAAATGTATGGTTCAAAGACTCAGAAATGGATGTATTCATTTTCTATTGCTGTGTAACAAATCCCCCCAAAATTTAGTGGCTTAAAACAAAAAGCATTTCTTAATTTCTGTGGGACAGGAATTCAGGAGTGATTTAGGCATTTCCGGCTCGAGGTCTCATCTGTTTGCCATCAGATGCTGGTGGGGGCTGGGCACCACTTCCATGGCTCCCTCACACAGCAGGTGGTGTGAGGCCTCCGGTTCTCTGTTTCTCCATCATGGGCACTTCCGCTTTTTTTTCCTGTTTGTTAGCAGCTAGTCACTAAGTCTGGCTCACACTCAGCGGGAGGGAAATTAGGCTCCACCTCCTGAAGGAAGAGCAGCAAAGACTTTGTGAACAGATTCCAAGCCATCACAACAGAGAATGGAGAGCACGCACTAACTACTCTTCCCGACGCTGGAGTCCTGGAACACGCTGGAGCAGGACTCCGATCTGCCCACACGCTAAGTCAGCTGGGACAGTGTCGGGAGCTGCCAGCGCCCGGGCTCAGACCCCAGACAGTCTTATTCAGTTGGTCCAGGGAGCCTCCTGGACATACGTGTTTTGTTTTGTGGAAGATCTTAAACTTTAATTGTAAGAGGCCGCATTTGTTTTTACTATTTATTTATTGTGGTAAAATATACGTAAGATAATATTTATCATTTTTGAGTCTACAATTCAGTGGCATTTAGTATATTTGCACTGTGATTCTACTGTCACCTCCAGATCTTTTCCATTGCTCAAGATAGAGGCTCTGGGCCCACGAGATACTAACTTCTCCCAGTTCCTCTCTCCCCGATCTCCCCGAGCCCCTGAGCCCTCCGTTCTTTCTACCTCTGAGTTTGCCCACTCTGGGTTCCTCGTGTAAGGGGAACTGTACAGCATTTGTCACTTTGTGGCTGGTTATTTCACTTTGAAATAAGCACAGGGACTATCAAAGTTCATCCACGTTGAAGTCATGTGTCAAAAAATGCTTCTTATGGTTAAGTAATATTGTCTGTATATACCACATTTTGTTTATCTATTTTTTTGTGGATGGACATTCGGATTGTTTTCACATTGGTATTTTCAAAACTCCCAGGTGATTCTGATGGGCAGTTACGGATTAAATCAGAGGCCTTACGCTGGTGGTTCTCAGTCCTGGGTGTGTATTAGAATCCCACAGGAGCTGTTAAAAAATGCCTGGCGCCTACCGCAGACCCACTGAATCAGAATTCCTTGGAGTGGGCCAGGGAGGCCGTGTGTGCACTTATTTCAAGGTCTCTGCTGCCCTCTTGTGGCATAATGACAACAGACCTACTAGCAACACCTGGGATCTTCCCTCTCTGGGCCTGGCTTGTCTGCCTGCCCACAGGGATCCCAGAACAGCTGTTACCAGGGATCTGGGGACCCTGCAGCTCTGTCTCCACCTGTCTCT
>PVKU01002385.1:24737-231382 GCA_004027475.1 Anoura caudifer
ACCCCCCCCCCCCCACTGTACTTCCTGGCTGACCTTGTATGGCTCCATGTCTAGAAGAACAGATGAGTTTATTAGTTAGGAGAAGGCACAGACAGGTGAGAGACCTTCAACAAGCCGTTTAACCCATGCCTCGGTTTTCCTGGCTCTCACATAAGGATAGCCGCCGCTCCCGCTGACAGGACCCTGAGATGGCGCGTTCCTTCGTGGGTCAGTCTTGGGAAGGTCGGAGGGCAGGGTTTCTCAGCCTCAGGTGCTGCTGACTTTGGGGCAGGATCATTCCTTTGGGAGAGCCAGCTTACGTGTTGTAGGGTGTGGGGTCCCTGGACCCACTAGATGCCAATAGAACCCCCTCAGCCGTGACAGTCAAAAATGTCTCCAGACAAGGACAGATGTCCCAGGTGGAATGTTTCACAGTTAAAGTTTGCATCTCAGGTAACCAATTCATAACTTCTTAGTACAGTTATGTCCTGGAGATTGCATTTTTATTTGCTAAACCTGGAAACCCTTCCTGGGGGAGAAAATTACCCTGGCTGAGAGCCCCTGCGCTGGTGAGCTGACACATTGTTGAGGAGGCGAAGACTCCAATGGGGACACAGCAGCAGGGCTGGGCACTGCCCGAAGGTGCTGTTGGGGTGCTGGACTCGGGCAGCTGTGGTTCCTTCAGCTTCCAACAGTCAGGCCTTCTAGGTGATGTCCTGGGGGCCAGGCTGGGGGAGGGGCCACCTTGTTTTCCCAGCACCTGGGGCTGTTGGGGACAGAGCAGTTTGTGGGTGACCACAAGTTGGAGCAGTTCACCCCCAGCTTTTCCCAAGAGAGAACTCACACCCTGAGTGATGGGGATTTGGTGCAACTTGCTCATTTGCAAAAGGAAAAAACAGGCCCAGAGAGGGGTACTGACTAGACATGAGTCACACAGCTGCTTTGTCTGAGAGTTCAGGCCAGGACTTTTGCCCCTGGGGTGGAGCCTGGGAGTGTTCTCAATTTCTGGAAACTTCTCTAGGAGACCCCAGCATTTTCCAGATGCAAAGCCACTTCCGGCAGACTTCATGCTGAGGCTGGGCCATGCAACCACAGGGGAGAGCTGGGACTCCTTCTTCCGGGGCTGCTCTGCAACCACCTGCTCTTGTTTCTGTTTGATGGGGGGAGGCAATGTGAGGAGTGGTGAAGCTCTTGGACTTGGCGCTAAACTGTCTGGGGTCGAATACTGGCCCTGTCCCTCACTAACTCTGACCTGAGGCACCCTGCACCTCAGTTTTTCCATCGTGAAAGGGGAGTAATAAAAATTATACACACCTTGTAGGGTTGTTACAAGGATTCAATGATTTAACACCTAAGAGTGCTTAGGACACCGTGTGGCAGGTAGTCAAGTGTACTATTTATCTTTCCTCCTTTCTCCCTTGGGGAGCTGGTTCAGTGGGGCTGTCGATCATAGCCACCACCCTGCCCTCCCCTAAGCGGCATGTGAGTCAGGCCAGACCAACCACTGTACCCTGTTGCCCTCACCAGTCATTTACTGGGTCAGGAAGTGAGACCAGACCAACCTGATGAAGGTCTTATGAGTCCCTGGGTCCAGCCTCACCTGAGTCAGGATTCTCAATGCATGAGGCATATTTTCCATTTTGCTTAAGCGAGTTAGAGCAGACTTCTGATCGTACACCCTCTCTGCCCTATAGGGCATAGGGGTACCCCTAAGGCAGTCCCATTCTCCTGGGGACTGAGGCCCTCAGCTTCGGTCTTGACCCAGCCCTGTGCTGGGTCCATGACCCACTCACAGAGGCAGGTCCTCTGGGTCTGAGCTGTGATTAGGGCTCACAGCAGGAGGAAACAACTTGTGTAAAGTACCTATCACAGGACAGGTACTGTGCTGGGGCTTTGCTGTTATTTTAGTGGCATTTTATAGGTGAGGAAACTACAGTTCAGAGAGATAAAGTGACTTGCCCAAGGCCACACAGTCAGGAAGTAGAATCACTTCCATTTGAATTTGGACAACCTGATTCCAAAGCAGGAGCTCTTCTCACTGTGGCTTATAACATGCAGGTTTTTCTTTCTTTTTTAATTAAAATTTTTAAATGTAAAAAACACATAAAATTTACCATTAAAAAGGGGGTGGATTTTTTAAGGCAGAATATTTCTTCTCAGACAAGAGAATGACATAGAGAACTCATTACTCCAAGTGGGCTGATGCCACTGGGAAACAGAAGCTAGGGTTCACTCAGCACATTCACTTGAGTACCTTCCAGGTGCCAGCCGGTCCTAGAGTTCAAGGTGAGACTATGAGGGGCCCAGGGTGCAGCATTCAAGGTGGTGCTCACTCTCAGGGGTTGACCCCACACTTGGATGTCCCAAGAGGGAGTGCCACAGTGAGTCCTGCACCTCTGGAGACTCTCTTGACGCCAGCCGAGGTTCAAGGTCAAGGAGAATTTCAGGTAGCTTGGCAAAGTTCCAGTCCAGCCAGGGCAGGAAGAAATGACTCTAAATGCACTTAGCACAGAGATGCGCCCCGTGGCATAATTACTGCTCTTGGTGGTGGTGGGGAGAGGGGCAGCCAGGTCAGAGACACCAGCATGCACACCCGCACATGCGTGTGCACACACACACTGCTGCAGACAGCATTTCGGAGGGAAGAGGCAGGCGCTGGCTGGGCATTCTCCTGCCAGGGCTGTCCCTCCACAGCAGAGACGTTTGGAGGCCAGCGAGCCCCTCCTCAGAGCCTGGGGTGCCCCAGCTTCCACATTTTCATAATTCACCTGTTTCCTTTGTTCCTAAGCTCTGGGGAAGGTGGCTGCTCTGTGTCATTATTAACCCATGACACCCTGGTGTCCCCATGTCATCTTTTGGTTTTCAATACCTGGACAACAGTTCTTTACATCACATTCTCTCTGTTGTAAGAACAACAGAGGGAATTCCTGTCTTCCAGGCTTCCTATCTCTTGGGAGGACTCTAAATGATACCGGAGGACCCAGGGTCAGCTGGACACAAGAAAAGAAGGCAGCACGGTCCAGGCAGAGGCACCTGCAAGACCAGGAGCTGGAGGGAGTGAACGGGTGGCAAGTAGAATGAGGAGAGGCTGGAGAGGTCAGCTCCTCCAGCCACGGCACAGAGCCTGGCTGGGATCCGGAGGGCAATGGGGAGCCATAGAACGTACAGTGGCTGAGAGAAGCAGTCGGATTTGTCTTTCAAAAGTGAGCCTAACTCACTGGAGGGGGCAGAAGTCGGTGTTTGGAAGGTGTGGGGGGCAAGTGAGGAGGTGCCTGCAGTGTTGGGGAGCTCACTGCCTTGCAGAACAGTTCAGTCAGGTGGGGTCGCTCTGGCAGTGAGGAGCGGCCTGCTTGTGGGAACCCCAGACTAACATTCCTGTAGCGCCCACTGCGAGTCTCAGCTCCTTGCTGCAGATACCCCTTAGGGTTTGTTGGCTCTCACATCCCGGGGTCTTACCTGCTTTGGGCAGAACCTTGCCGGTCCTTGCAGTAGTTTTTCCCTTGAGGCCTGTAACAAGAAACAGAAGTTTGCTCGCCAGGCTTCCCCTGTACCTGTGCCTGTGCCGTTCTTCTCCAAATGATATTTTCAAGTACAGAAAGTGAACTCAAAGAAGTCTTAAATAAACCAGTTATATTGAATACAGTTATCAAGATATAAAAATGCGAATTTGTGATATAATACCTGTGCTTGTTATTAACATATTAAATAATCAGATCTAGCAAGCAGTCTGATAACATTAGGATTTCCAAGTAGTGCCGAGGGTCCGTGATATTTGATATATAGATATCTGCAACACACCTGAGATATCTGTATCACACCTGAGATACGAGCACACCTGAGATTTCTACAGATGGGGAAGTCTCGCCGATACTCCTGCATTTAGTTGCCTACAATCATAAAGGAAGGAAATGCTAAATTTCAGTTAAAAGTTGGTGCAAATAAAGGTGTAAGTTTGCTAAGCCAATGGAGTGGGTCAGCGTGAAAACTTGCTCATTCACTTTAGCATGTGCCTTGCAGTATATATACTGTACTATACCGAAAAATTTTACAACTACAATTTCAAATGATAAAAAATAAGGCTCAACACAACTGGGAAGATAATGTGCAACTGTGTTAGGCACAGCGTGTTGTTTCCTGCTCCAAGGGGAAGCACGTTTCAGAGTTAACCTTCTGCATGAAAAAAAAAAGGTTTCGCCCTCAGGAAAACAGCAGCTACGTTCTTCTTTCCTAGACTACTGTGGCAAAGCAAGGCACTGCCGAGACGGCGTGCAGATCCGGCTTCACCGTCCAGTGTGTATCAGGGCGCTGAATGAAATGTAAGGCTGGTAGGTACCTGAAGTGGTACAGCATGGCCTAATTCACATCTGCTGGAGGGGAAAATATATTCTGTTGAGTATTTAAGAGGCTGTACATGTTTTCCTTTGTGTTTGGATTCTTTATACTTTTTCATGTGTAGTACATAAATAAACAAAGTTGAGGGGGAAAAGAAGGCATACTCCCCCCCCCCCCCCCCCCCGCCCAGACACACACCTGTATTAGTCAGCTGGGGCTGACTAATATCATGGACTGGGTGAGTAAAACAGCTGATACTTATTTCTCAGTTCTGGAGGCTAGAGGTGCTGGCCTACTTGGTTCCTGGGGAGGACCCCCGTCCTGGCAGATGGCTGTTGTCTTGCTGTGTCCTCACATGACAACTAATCCCATCATGACCCCTTCTAACCCTAATCGTGTCCTAAAGGTCCTGCCTTCAGATGCCATCATGCAGGGGAGTTAGATTTGGAGAGGGACACAAACATTCAGTCCATTATACCACCCAAGTTCCTGGGCCCCTTTAACCATAATCCCCAGGCTGGGAGCCCCTGCTCTAGTGCAGAGGGCCACTTTTGTTTATAAGAAATACTTTGATACGTTGCAAAGGGTGGAAAGTAAGACCTCCTCTCCCCCACAAAAAAAAAGGCGTGCTGAAGTAGTGAAGACACTCATTAATCCCTGCTAAGGTGAGGGGGGCTGTTGTTAGGAGGACTCTCTGCTTCACTGAGCGTCTGAAAGCACTTGGCTTGGAGTTATAACTGCCTGGGTTCAAATCTCACTATGTCCACTTACTGGCCCCAGTTTACTCATCAACTCAATGGGGATAATAGTCCCTCCTGTGTAGAGTCAAGGGGAGGATTAGTGGGCTAATCCGCATAATATGTTTAACATGGCCTGCATCCTAGTGGACACCCCGATCTAACCCAATGACCACCTGCCCTTCTTTGCTGATGGTCTCCCACTTTCTTAGAAGGAATCAATTCTCACCCAGTCTTGGTCCATGGTTCGATAGGTGCTGACTGCCACCGACCCCCAAGGCTCTGGGGGTGACTGCCCAGTGCACCTGAGCCAGTCCGAGCACTCCCATCTCCAGCCACGCTGGACCTTGGGGATGGGCGCCATGTATCTACTGATCTGATGAGAATGTGGGCCCCGGGCTTTCACTGAAGCTGGGTGGAACTGGCCGGCCAGAGCTCTTAACCTCCTTTTGGATGGGAAGCTGGGAGGAAGGAAATTTGAAGCTATTGTGAGAGAAAGCCTGTCTAAAGGCAAGCCCTCCTCCCCTGCGCCACTCCCCCCCCCCAAATAAATGGAGGGGCGAGATAGAAACCAAGTCCTGGTGTTGTCTGAGAGCCTGGGTGCAGCTGTGACTGCAACACTGGGCTTTGAGTTCTGTGATCATTTCCCTTTTTTTTAAGCCACTTTTCATTGACTGTTCCCTCACATGCAACCCAAAGGTTCCAGTGTCACATCAACAGACTCCACAAATGGTAGTATTGATGGTGCTGAGGGGTGGTGATGAGGAGGCGAATATGGGAAAGGAGCTGGGAAAAACTGAATTGCTCTGAATAATAGCAGAAAAAGGAATATGAAATTTTGAGAGGAACCTGAAGAGGAGGAAAGACACACCAAGAAGACTGGGCACTGTGTGCCCTGACTGGCGTGGCTCAGTGGCTTGGGCATCATCCCACAAAGCAAAAGGTTGCAGGTCCGATTCCTGATCAGGGCACATGCCTGGGCCAGGTTATGGGTTGCGGGGGGTGTGAGAGGTGGCCAATGTTTATCTTGTGCATGGATGTTTCTCTTCCTTTCTCTCTCCCTTCCCCTCTCTCCAAAAGTAAGTAAATATAATCTTAAAAAAGAAAAAGACTGGGCCCTATGTGAAGGAAGGGAAGATAGAAATGCCACTTGCTTTTAGAACAAAAGTGTCTAACCTTAACTCCAACACTAATTTATGGATTTTAAAAAGAATGTTGGGCAGTGGAACCTGCTCCCTAGTATTCCAATAATGTTTGGTAAAGAGCTCAGGAATCATTGAATGCTATTGTAAATGAACCCCAGCCAAGCGGCTGGGTTTTGTATCCAGGTCACTTCTGGGTTGGACTGGAAAAGGTGTGTTCAATGACAGGTGCTATAGGGTCCTTTTCCTCCTTGCTGACGCAGTGTCAGGTGACCCAGCTGTGGTCCTGGCATTCCTGGTCCTCTTCCCACTGATTGGACAGGACTGGCATGTGACCTCGCACTGCAGCATGAGAACAGGGTCACCAGAAGCCTTCCATGATGACCTGTAGCCACACAGATCTTTCTTTCTCTACGTTCCAATACTCATTAGTGTTGCCACCAAATATCTTTGCCCTTGACCTTCTGTCTCTCCCAGCTTCAGTCCCATCCAAAAACAAAAACAAAACAAAAAACAAACCAAAAAAACCCCACTAATATAACATAGACATGTATGCAAAATATTTAACAGCCAGGATGACATGGGCACTAACCAAGGAATGGCCTCTGGCCACAGACAACTGGCCATATGGTAGGTGGAGCTGGTTATCAATCCAAGTACACTCCCTATGGTGGGCAGTATGGACTGCTTCATGGGAATACTGAGAAAATTATGCACATTTATTATTTGCAAGGCAGGCAGGCTGGTGGCTTCTATAAGAAAAAGGAGATAAATCTCGGATACAAGTGTTTCAGCTTTTCCTGGAGGCTCTGACCTTGGCTACAGGTTGGAATCCGGTGGAGGCTTCGAGCTGATTCCGATTCAGCTTCCGTGGATCTGGGTTCTGGGTTAGGTGGTGTGTGGATTTTAAGGAAGGGCCCGAGGCTGAGAGCCTCTGCTCTCAGCTCTCACTTGGAAGCCGACCTCAGCACTTGACTTTATTCTTAAGCTTCCTGCATGGAATACAACAATTTGACTCTGTAGGAACAAGATAGCCTACTAAAAAGAGCTTCCCTTTTCTTCTTTACTACTTAGAAGGGAGCAGGTGTCTCAAGGAGGAACATGAGTGTGCTTCTGGGGCAACATGATGTCACAGAATAAAGGACCTCATAGCCCCTAGATAGTGACTGACAGGATCCTAAAGGAGCTTCTGTCACCCCAAAGGTGGTCAGAGAAAGTCTCAATTGATGGCTCCTCGGGGAAGAGCGGTCACAAACAAAGCCAGCCTCTGGCTAAAGGGAGGCGGAAGCTGCTTTCAGGCCTGTCCCGCATCTCCTGCTTAGTAATGTGGCCTCTACTCCAACCAGATGCCCTTGTTTGCTGAGAGGGCTGCGGCCTGAGAGCCCCCGGTCCCCCTCTGTCCTTGCCTTCTCCGAGCACGGAAACCGCAACTCCCAGAACACACAGGCCAGAAGCAGAAGCTTGCTGGCCTGTGAGGACATGCTGCATTCTGGGAGATGTAGTCCCAGAAGCCGGAAGATCCTGTGAGTGGTGGAATTGGGGGAAGGTAGTTTTCATATAGTCCAGAACCCAGGCAGAGGTGAACAGGAGCCCAGAGCCAGAGCCAGGGCCCGAGCAGGCGATGAATAATTTTGGGATTTGCTTTGATCTAACTCCACCCCCCCCCACCCAAGGAGACAATAAAAGTTATACACATTCAGTGGTGATAAGCAGATCTGCATATTGGTTATCCCTCACCCAAAGTTGACTTAAACTGTCCGCTTCATCTTTCTGAGCCTCAGTTTCCTTATCTGTAAGATGGGCATGCTAATAATGTACACTTCGTAGGCTTGATAACATTGACCAAGCAACTAGCAAGTGCTTAATGCACCTTAACTGCTTAAAAAAAAATCTCTTGTTTCATGGCACCTTATAGAGCAAATGGATGTTTTGTAACAAAGGACAAGAATTCTCCAGGAGAGCACTGAAATCTTGTCCTACAGGCTCAGCGAAGATGTGTGACCTTGCTGACCAGGACACAGTGAGGTGGAAGTTAAAGTGAGACAAGCTTTGGGGAGAGCATCCTCGTATGGTATCAGTGGGATATTAATAAATACAGATATCTTCTAGAAAAGACAATTTTTGTAGATGCAGTGACGGCACTTCTAGGTGTTTATCTTGTAGACATACTAGCATCTTCCAAAATGACAGCAGATGAAGAATACTTACTGTAGTGCTTTATAAAATAAATGATTTGAAACATCCAGAAACCTATGGATAGAGGATGAGTTAAGTAAATTGTGGTACATTCATACGCTGGAATACTAGGTCACCATTAAAAATAAGGAGGTGTAACATTCCTCCAAAAAAATTTTTTTTAGCTTAACTCTATAGTGAAGAAAGTATCAGAGGAATCCAAACTGTAGGTTATTTTGCAAAACTGACGCGGACACTCAAAAACATCAAGGTCATAAAAGACAGATAAGCAGAGCACTGCCCTCAGTTAAAGGAGACCAAGAAGGCATGATCACGAAAGGCAAGGGTGGTCCTTACCGGAGCCTGGGTTTCCATAAAGTCCTGTTTGATTGGACACCTGGGGCAGTTTGATTCGGGGTGACATTATTAGATCTGTGACTTTTCACTGCTGTGTGCTAAGCATTTTTAAAACATGCAATACTTGACTATGTGTCTGGGATGCTGCCAAATTAAAAAAAAAATGACAACACTAACATAATAATAGCTGTCCAGTGTGAATAAATAAAAGTTATAGCATTTTGTTAAAAATAGGCAAAAATATATTTTTTAGTGCGCCATAGAATTTTAGTAATTAGTTCACGTGTGCCATAAATGAAAAAGGTTGGAAGTTGCTGTAGCAGATAATAGCACTGTGTCAACACCGAGTCTCCTGGATGCAGTCCTTGTGTGGTGGTGATGTAGGAAAACATCCTTTTCCTTAGGAAATACCTGCAGAGGTATTTAGGATTGGAATACTAACTCTTAGACAGTTTAGAAAAACAGAGGGAGAAATAGAAAAAGCAAATGTAGCATATATTAATAACTGGTGAATTGAAGCTTAAAAATATAGTTGTTCATTTTCCTATTCTTACAACTTTTTTTACAGTATTAAAAAATGTCAAAGTAAAAAGAATGGGGAAGCTCCGGGCGCATCGATAAGGGGAAAACTTCAAAAACATTGGTAAACTTCTTTTTAAAAGCACGGTGCAGAACAGTATGTGTAGAATGCTGCCTCTTTGTGGGAAAGTACAAAAGACTGACCCAAGAAGAAAACACAAGAGAGGGTGGCAAAGGCTGCCTCTGGAGAGGGGAGCCTGCGGGGCCAGGCGGGGGGCGGGGGGGGGGTGTGTGTAACAGGGGGGAGGCTTGCTTCTCACACCCTTTTAGACCTTTTTGTATCATGTGCATGTATAACCTATTCAGATAAGAAAAATATTAATCTTGAAGAGGACTGTTTCTGGGAAAAGCACTTGTGGTCAGAAAACCCCAGACTAGGCTCCCCTGTTCCCCAGTTGCAGACTTGACAGCAAACTCAGAACAGAAGGAAGGAAAACCAGTCACTTTCACATCCTTCCCCACATTTGATCCTCATCACAACCCAGTGAGCCAGGCGGGTTTGATCGGGTCTGTTTTACAGACGAGGAAAACAGGTTCACACAGTCTTAGCAGCTTGTCCAAAGTCGAACAGTGAGACACCGTCAGAACTGGGACTGAAACTGAGTCCTTTCTAGGGACCCGGTCTGCCTCCTTCCTTCCTGCAAGTGACTTCTCCTAGCGCCCAGGGCTGGAGGTGGCAGGAGGGGCCCAGGGTGGAGGGCAAGGGTAGAGTTGATGTCCCAGCTCTGGGTGGGTGCTCACTGAAGCTCAGCCCAGCCGTCTTCCTGCCGCTGCTTTTGCACGGGGCTCTCCAGGCAGGAAACAGAAGTCGATGCTGGGTGCCTGAAGCACGGGTTTCATTTACATGTTCATGCACAGCTGGTTTGGACTTTATCTGGGGGGCCAAGAGCTAACCCGCCAGAGAACCTCTTCCCTGAGCCCATCTGGTCTGGCCTGCTTTTTACCATCTCTGTAATCTGAAATCTTAAAGTCATCTTTTTAATTTAAAAAATTAGAGTCAGAGATGGATGTTGTTACCAATTCAAACAGTAAACTATTTAGAGGGCAACTTGACATTTCTGTCAAAATTTAAATTAAACATGTGTGCTTTGGTATGTGACCCAGCATTTGCAATGACAAGTAATTTTTTTTCTATGACTGTACTCACCCAAGTGTTCAAAGATGCATGTGCAAAGATGCATTGCTTGTAAGAGAAATAAAGACACAGATCAGTAGACCAGTGATCAAATCATGGGGCTGCATCCCCTCAAGGTCATGCAAAGTGCTATGGCTGATTTAAAAACAAGTTTGGAGCAGAGTGGGGTGGTGGGTGTGGATAGAGCAGGGGAGAGCAATGGGAGAAAATTGGGACAACTGTAGTAGACCAACAATAACAAAACTAAATAAATAAATAAAGGTTTGTTGGATTTGCTGACCTAGGAAGATATCCAAAATATAATGTTTAGAAAAAAAGATTCCATTAAAAAATTAGCTCTGAGCGTATGTTCACATAGAGATACATATGTTTGAACAAACTTAGAAAATAATTTATGAGATTAGATAGCAAATTATTTGACTAGAATGTGAAAATGGTATTTTATTTTCATTTCTTTGAAGATTAGTGAGGTGGACCTTTTTTTTTTCTTAAGTTGGCCAGTTGCTTTTTCTCTTGTGTGGATTGCTGAAATATTACTGTTCCTTGGTTGTTTGTCACATAACACATGGTATACAATCCTGGCACCATGTCTCATAATAGGAGTTTCTATTGAGATTTCCAGTGCTTCCGTTATGAGGGTATTTTGGAAAGTGGCTTCTGAAACTTAAAGCAGAGAACACTCCATCTTAATGTAATGAATTATCCTGCGAGGTGAAGGTCTCTGAAAAATAAGGAAGGAAGTTTCCTGCCCAAAGTAACACTCTCATGTCTTCCCTTCTTTTAAATCTGGGATGTTCTTACAAAGTAGATTGTTTGGTTCTTGGTGAGTAGTCGGAAAGTGGAGATGGATGTTTGCAAGCAGGTGGAGCGATGGGAACTACAGACTGACTGCCTAGCCCAGGACTAGCCTAGCACAGCGAAAATCCAGGAGTTGCAAAATGTGAAGATGCACCAAATTTAAAGCGGCACTCACTCTCAAGGTCCCACCCTCAGCCGTCAACTCGCCTCGCCCAGGTCCCAGCCCTGTGGACGGGTTCTCAGTGCCAGAACAAAAGGCCTGTAAACAGCTATTGCATTGAAATGCTCGAGTGGTCGTGACTGTGTCTGCAGAACGAGACTTGGAATGGTGGTGGCAGCGGACACGACTAACCCTTCATCCACAGCAAAAGGCAGCAGATTTTGGGCATAGCTCCACGTCGCATCCCAGACTCCCACGTGGTTTGGTGTGTTGGTGGTGCCTCCGTCTCCCCAGGTGTTGGAAGACTGGACTGTGCTAAGGGAGAGGGTTCAGAGTGGACCTCTGGGGAGATGGGGATCCTCCATGTGCGTTTTTTAGATTCTCCTGACTCCCCCGCGCCCCCCAGTGGCAGCAGCAGGGCTGGTCTTCTCTGGACATAGCCTGTGCCCAGCCTCCCCCTGTTGCTCCATTCTTCCTAGTGCAGACGGTGGCCCCCGGTCCAGCCTCCTAGAGAAGGGAGGGCAACCACTGGGCCCTGGAGCCTCGGAGACTCCCTGAAATAACACTAGCTATTATTTTGCAAACTCTTATTGCACAGCAGGCATTGCCTTTAGCACTTTACTTCTAACACCTCTCTGAATTCTCACCACAGCCTTCAGAGGAAAGGGCTCTTGTTATCTCCATGTTGCAGACCAGGAAACTGGGGCCCAGAGAAGGTAAGTAACCTGTCCCTGACCACAGAGCTAGTAAGCAGCAGAGGCAGGATCGGAGCAACTCCAGAAGTGCCTTCTTACCATGATGCCCCCACTTGGAGCCTGCTGAGTGCCCGCCCCTGGACCTTGGGCTTTCTCCAGGCTAGAGGCCCCCAGGATTCTCGGGTGTTTTCAGGATGTCACTGGGGATAAAGCCCTTCTGTGTTGCCCTGGTGGGAGGTTCCCAGAAGCACTGGGCCAGTCGTCCCCCTTTCCTCCAAGGGGAGGGGGCAGTGCGGGTTAGGACACGTCCTCTTTTAAGGTTCTCTCTCTTGCTGCTCTGACCACTTCCTCTTTTCCCTGGGGCGGAGGCAGCTGTGGCCTCACTGATGGCAGCTGTCCAGGCAGTGGCTGCAGAGGCTTCTGAGACTCCCCTGGAAGGGCTCCCCAGCTGGGCTGCCGGCACTTCTCCACCTGGACCTCCACGCCCCCATCCCCACGGTCCTCCCCAGAGCCAGAAAGGGGATGGGGTGGGGTAGGGTGGGGTGAGCAGGCTCCTTGAACTGTCCTACAGCCAAAAAGAAAATGTAGACCCTGGGCTGGCCACCCTCCACTCAGGCTCCATCCACATGGGCTGAATCTGTGCCCAGCAACTCCATGAAGGATGTGGCCTAAGTCCAGGACCCCTGCCCACACAGCCAGACCCCCTCAGGATGCCCATGGGGGCAAAGACCCCGGCCCTGGGCAGGATCCCCAACCCAGAACAGGGCACCTCAACAGTGAGCGCCCCCTTGAGCCTGGGAAGAGGATGGGCATCGAGAGGTGTGGGTTCCAGGTCTGGCTCTGCCACTGCTTAGCTGGGGGCCTTTGGCAGGTCGCTTTCCTGCATGGAGCCTCAGTTTCCTCATCTGTGCAATGGACATAAATAATAACACCTTCAAGAGTTATGGTAAAAAATAAACGAGCCCTGACTGGTGTTGCGCAGTTGGTTGGATATCATCTGCAAACCAAAAAATTGCTGGTCCCTAGTCAGGGCTTCTGAGGAGGCAAGCAAATGGTGTTTCTCTCACACATTGATGTTTTTCTCTCTCTCCCTCCTTTCCCCTCTCTCAGAATAAATAAATAAAATCTTTTTTTTTTTTAAAGAGAAAGAAATGAGGTACTACATGTATTGTGCTAACTAAGCACAGAGCCTGGTATACAACATGTGCTTAATAATGGTATTAGCTATTATTAGGCAGAGCCTTAAGCTGGCCTGAGCCACTCAGGAATCCCCAAACCCCCCAGCCCCTGCTGAGGAAAGCCAGTCACAGCCACCCCAGGTCCATTCCTGGTTCTGTCCTGTGTCCGCTCCCACCTGCCCCAGCCACCCCGGCTTCCCATCTGCTGCGGGCACGGCCCTCCAGCGAGGGCTGACGAGGAACGCCCGCTTTCTTTAGTTTGTAGCCTCTAAGCCCTATCTGGCCAGTCTGGTGAACCATCAGCATCAGCCATCGCTGAGGTGTGCCCAGCTCAGTGTTGTGCCAAAGCCCTGGGCTTGGTTTTTTATTGTAAAATATATGTAACATAAAAGGATCCATCTCAATCATTCACAACTTCACCACCATTGTCTTCAGAATTTCCATCTTCCCAAACTGAAACTCTGCCCCTTTAAACGCACACTCCCTACTCCCACCACCCCAGCTCCCCGCACCCACCGTCCTGCTTTTTTCTGTCTCCATGAGTTTGACTCCTCTACAGGCCTCACATAAGTGGACTTGAACGGTACTTGTCTTTATGTGACCGGCTTGTTTCACTCACCATAATGTCTTTAAGGCTTATCCATGTCTTGGAGTGTGCTGGAATTTCCTCCCTTTTCATGGCCGTGTAATGCTCCGCTGCATGTGTAGACCACACTTTGCTCACCCATTCATCCATCAGTGGATATTCGGGCTGCTGCCACACCTCACCTTTGTGAATAATGCTGCTGTGCACACGCATGTGCACATATTCAGTCGAGTCCCTGCTTTCCATTCTTTTGGGTGTATACCCAGGAGTGAGATTGCTGGATTACTTGTTTGATGTTCTTTTGTGTGTGTTTATTTTTAAGAAATCGCCCAAAGTCCTGGGGTTTTAAGTAAGACCCAGGCACTGGGGAAGCCCCTCTTGCCATACTGTGGACAGGGAAGTATGGAATCAGGAGCTAGACATTGTGGGTTCAAATCCTGGCTCTGCCGCTTCCCAGTGGTGTGACCTTGGGTGAGTCACTGGCCCTCTCTGTGCTGTAGTTTCCTCAGAGATTACGTGGGATGAGAGCAGTCCTGCCTCATGGGGCTGTGGTATTGATCAGAATATTTACCTAGGAGGGTGCCTGGCACTCAGGAAGCACTAGTAACCGTTAGCTCTCATTACTGGTTGCGTCTGTGTTCTTGCTGAGATCTGATCCCAAAATCTTAGTGTGGCTATGACACCACCCCATCCTGGCCCCTCTGTGAAGCATCCCTGGGGAGCTGGCCCTGGTCCCTCCCCAGGACTCAGATTGCTTTTTCCTCTTTTCTGGTTCTCTGGGAATCTCCCTTCACCTGGAGGGAGTTCCTCTCTCCCTGTTCATGGCTTAAGCTTTTGTTGACAAAGGCCAAGGGGTTATGCCTTATAACAACTCTAGGAGAGTGGGAGCCAGGACCAGAGAGGAAAGTGAGAACGCCGACCTACAGGCCGGCAGGAGCGCAGGTGAAGAGGAGCCCTCTTCTTTCCTTTGACCCTGATCCTACTGTTCTTAAAGACTGGGTCCAGTCTGAATCTGACTGAGGGGAGGGATGAGAGGCACTGGGAGGATGACTGAAGACAGGCCACCATGGCTCGGCCACGACAGTCCCACCTCTGGTGGAGGCTGAGCTGGGTCCCCATCATAGACCGGCTTCTGCTGATCTGGGGCGATTCCAGAAGGGCGGTTGAGGCTAGACCTGGCAGGCTGAGGGCTTTGGTTTTCAGGGACCATGCCTGGGGGTTGATCTGGAGACCCCAGGTCCTTGAGACCTGCTTGTAGGTGTGCTATCTCCACCTGCAACAAGAGGGGACAGAGAAGCCTCTAGGATACGTCGCACCTCAGTCCCTTTCTTTTCCATCCTCTTTCCTTTCCCATTAGTGTGTTCTCTATTCCTGTCACCTCATACCAGGGAGTAGGTAATATGGAAATTCACAAAGTAGTGCATTTCATTTCACATTATCAATATCAAGGACCTGGTGAGGAGCTGGCACTCAGTACCTGCCGTAGTGAATGACATTCTGCATGGTCCTCGGGCAGAGCTCCGCAGTGCGCACCCTGCTTCTCCCGAGACTTCTCCCCAGCATTGCCACAGCCAGGCCTGTCTCAAATACTTGCAGAGATCTAAATGGGGTCTCTGCTCTGGGTGTGACATGGACAGTACCATGAAGACAAAGGAGAATAACACGTTGAAAATGTCTGGCACATAGTAGTTATTAAAAATTACTTAATGTTATTCTTTATATTTTTTAAATGATTGCTGTGGAAAAAGGAAGGACATCATTTAAAAACAAATACATATTGAACACCTGCCATATCTCAGGTGCTGTTCAAATTCTGCCCTGGGAGTCTAGCTGACCTTGCCAGCCTGGATCTGAAGTGGCAATGCTCACAAAGGTTGCCACCCTGGTGACAGAACCAAGTGAGGGAAATGCAGCAGGAAGAAGAATCAGCTGTGTGTTCTTAGGCAAATTGACTGGCCTCTCTGAGCCCCTGTTTCCTGCTGTAAAGTGAGGCTGGAAATTCCCCTCCCTCTTCTGTTGGGATGGGGGTCAGATGAGATTAAACATGTGGTCAGTCTTAGTCAGTAGGAAGTGCTGCTGGGCAGAGCAGAGAGATGGTCCTCCAGGGGAGGCAAGCCCCCACCTGGGCCTCTCACCCAAGCACCTGCCCTCAGCTCCTCAAGGCACCTCTGCAGAAGCTTGTAGGACACCCCTCCTGGACACTCAAACTATGCTCTTCTCCAGGCCATCAGGAAAGGAATATCCCACAAAGTCCATCCACAGATGCTAGAGCCATCATTATTCGGCCAGGATACAGTATAGTGGCTGAGCCCATGGATGGTCGGGGGACTCAGCGGGTAGGCAGCACTTCCCCGGAGGGCCAGCTGGGTAGCTTGCCACTGCCCCATTTGCCCTCAGACAGAGCCTAAGGGGACAGCCGTGATGTGCTGTTGCTCGGTATTATGGCCTGCATTTATGGAGAACTTACTGTGCGCCAGTCACTCGCCTAAGCGACTTATTCGATTATCTCCTGTAGTCCTCACAACAGACTTATGAGGCAGCTATTATTATTATCATCCTCATCTTATAGATAAGGAAATGGAGACACAAGAGATTAAGTATTTTGCCCAAGGTCACACAGTCAAGGAGCGGAGCCTGGACTTCAGCCCAGGTCATCTGAAGCCAGAGCCTGTGCTGGTGACCATGCCATATACTGTCATGAGCCAGGGGAGGACAGAGGGCTGGGCAGGGGAAAGAAGGAAGGTGAGTCCAAGGTCTCTGGTCTCATGTGAACCTTTCACCAATGTTGGGGTTGCGGAATCAGGCTTCCCGAGGAGGGCGTCACTGGCTCCTTTCATAGGTGAGGACCTGGGAGCACTGACGTTAAGGGAGTGGTCAGTCGCTCCCACTTGCTGCTGCTTTGGGTGAAGGGGGAGGAAATGTGGTAGGAAGTGTGGTGGCCTCATGTCTTTTGTGCCTGGATGTCTGCCTGAGCCTGAGCTGCGCTGAAACAGAGAGTCTGGAAAAGAGAACCACATGGGCACAGTTGCATGTCCTTTATCTTGAGTGGAGAAAAGAAAAGAAAAAAGGAAGTTCTAAGAGGGATCCACATTGAAAATTCCATCCCCTGTCTACCTTTCCTCCCTCCTCTCTTCTTTAATTCCTTCCTTCTCTGCATCCTTCCGATTTTTCCTTTCATCCATCCATTCACCCACCCACCCACCTACTTACCTACCCACTTTTCATTCATCCATCCATTCCTCCCTTTATAAACCTCTATCAGGGATCAGTTGCCTCCTGACCCCCAAACCTAGTGGTTTAAACAACAACAATTTATCATCTCATGGTTCCCGAGGGGCAGGAATTCAAGACCGGCTGGGTACTTAGTGCTGGCTATCAGTGAGAGGTCCCTGCCCCTGCCCACCTGAGCCCTCCAGAGAGCTGCATGGTGTCCCCACAGCATGGGGGCTGACTTTCCCCTGAGAGAGCAGCCCAAGGGACCAAAGCAGAAGCTGAAGTGCCTTTTATAACCTGGCCTTACACATCATACACTGTCCCTTCCCCAGAATTCTGTCAGTCATAGAGTCAGCCTTTGTTAGGGGTTTGAGAAGCAACACAAGGGCGTAAATCCCAGGAGATGAGGGTTGAGAACCCTTTTGGAGGCTGGTTACCACCAGCCAGCCAGCCAGCCCCATCATCTGCCCATTTGTTCATTCAGTATACATTTGCTGGGCTCTGGTTATGTGTCGGCCTGGAAACCACACACACACACACGCACACACACACTCTGTTAAACATTTTCCTCTAGTTCTTTTTAAAAATAATGTTTAACAGCTTTATTGAGATATAATTTACACACCATTCACCCATTTAGGACAAGTCAGTGTTTTTTAGGTATATTCACAGAATTGTGAAACCATCACCACAGTCCATTTTAGAATGTTTTGTCACTCCCAACAGAAACCTTGTACCCAATAAGCAGTCACTCCCCATTTTCCATTTTCCCATCTACCTTTATTTATTTTTATTTTATTACTTTTTTAATCCTTACTAGAGGGTATTTTTTCATTGCTTTGAGATAGATAGATAGATAGAGAAACATCGATGTGAGAGACACAATTAGTTGCCTTTTTGTGCGCACCCCAACTGGGGATGAAACCTGCAACCTGGGTGTATGCTCTGACCGGAAGTCAGACCTGCTGCCTTTAGGTCTATGGGACGGCACTCCAACTAACGGAGCCAGACCAGCCAGGGCCCCACCTCTGTCTAATCACACCTTTACTTTCTGTCTCTGTAGATTGGCTTATTCTGGCCATTTCATGTAAATGGAATCATACCCACACTGTTGTTCTCTGTGACTGGCTTCTACCACTGAGCACCATGTTTTCCAGGTTTTCCAGGCTGTAGTGTGAGTTGGTGCTTCGTTCCCTTTCATTGCTGAATATATTTCACTGAGTGGATGGACTGCATTTTGCTTATCCACCCATCATTTGATGGGTTGTTTCCACCTTTCGGCTCTTATGAATAATGCTTCTATTAATATCCATGTACAAGTTTTTGTGTGGACAAATGTTTTCAAGTCTCCTGGGTGTACACCTGGGAGTGGAATTGCTGAGTCATACAGTAACTCTCTATTTAACCTCCTGAGGAGCCACCAGGTTGTTTTCCAAAGCAGCTGCCCCACTTTATGTTCCCACCAGCAGTGTATGAGTTTCCAGTTTCCCCTTCATCCTGCGAACGAACACTCACTATTATCTCTGTCTTTATCTTTGCCCTCCCAGTGGGTATGACGTGATACCTCATGATTTCAGTTTTGCATTTCCCAGGTGGCTAGTGATGTTGAGCATCTTGCATGTACTTATTGGCCATTTGTATACCTTCTCTGGAAAAATGTCTGCTTGGATATTTGCCCATTTTAAAATCAGGTTATGTGCCTTATTATTGAGTTGTAAGATTTCTTTATATATTTTATTAATTTATATATTTTTAGAGAGGGGGAAGAGAGAAAGAGAGAAAGGAAACCATCAATGTGCAGTTGCCCCTCCTGTGTCCCCTCACTGGGGACCTGGCCTACAACCCAGGCATGTGCCCTGACTGGGAATCGAACTGGTGACCCTTTGCTTAGCAGTCCAGAGCTCAATCCACTGAGCCACAGCAGCCAGGGCTCTTTATATATTCTAGATGCAAGTCTCTCTCTTAACAGACATATGATTTTCAAATATCTTCTCCCATTCTGTGGGCTCCATTTCTTTTTCACTGTATCTTTTCCCCATGATTATTACAGTATATACCAGTGCATCCTCATGCTGAGATATTTGAAAAAGGCAGAAATGTATAAAGAGGTTGAAAAATAGCCACTCAGAGACCACCACTGATTAGTATTTAATCCTGTTTCCTTTTCTTTATCATTTTAATCAATTCAATTATGTATTTATTTTATTAACAGGTAATATTTACAAAGGTACAAAAATCTAAAATAAGTCTCTCGCCCTGAGCTCCAGCTGCCCAAACTCTTCCCAAAGGGTAGCCAGTGTTACCACCATCTTGCTGATTTTTCAGGGGTAGTCTATATGGATAGACATGTACACATCAATCTCCCCTTAACTTGTGGGATATTACCCACTCTACTCAGCAATTGTCAACAGCTCTTCCACAGTCTTTTAGCTCTATGTAGTCATGCAGCTAGAAATCACCCTGAAGGGAAAATAGGCCTTCATCAGTTGTAGGAGGTAGAGCAGAAACCCATTCTAGAGTTAGCAAAAACTAATTTATTGAAGGATGTTAGGTGGCCTGTAGCCTCTCCAGGACAGCAGAGACCCAGATCCAGAATCTACATGGCCCAAAGCTAAGCAAAAGCAGGCACGGGATGGCTCCAGTGGAGCTGTGCTCCTGGTTCTGCTGGGTTCAGAGGCTTCTGCCTTTGATCCTGATGCTGCCATCCCCTTCACTAGTTATGTGCCCTCTGACACCTGCTTCTCCAGTTGCCAGCTTCTGAACACAAGCCTGGTGCTGGTGCACCTGACTGACAAGGCACATGAGAATGTCCTAGCTGCAAGGGAGCCTGGGAAAGCAAAGTTCTGAATCCCATGTTGGCAAGGCAGATCTCAGGGGTGGGGATGCCCCAGACATAGGAGGGCAGATTTGATTGGGCAGGCAAAAAGAATGGCAGAAGCCCACTGCATAAAACTTTGTGTATTTTAAGTATAGAATTATAATTTTTCTGCCCTGGCTGGTGTGGCTCAGTTGTTTGAAGCACTGTCCCAGAAACCAAGAGGTCACAGGTTTGATTCTTGGTCAGGGCATATACATAGGTTGCAGGTTTTATTCTGATTGGGGCAAGTACAAGAGGCAATGAATTGATGTTTCTCTTCCTCTCTCACTCTCTTCCTTTCCCTCTAAAAAATCAATAAGCATGTCCTTGTCTGAGGGGATATGTATATATTTTTTCTATATATTTTTCCTATTTAGAAAAGCACTGCATGTGTGAGAGGCTGCATGGTATAATGGTTAAATGTGCACAGTGTTGGGGGTGACTGCCGGAGTTCAAGTTCCACCTCTACACTTTACCAGCCTTGTACCTTAGGCTCGATTTGAACTTCTTTATGCTCAGCTTTCTCGTTAATAAAATGGGAAAAATAATAGAATCTGGTTCTCAAATGTTAAGGTTTAGAAGCACATCTGGCCCATTGTGTTCGCTGTGCAGTTGTTTGCTCTAAGTAGAATCTGAACAAGAATTTTTAAATGTTCATTTGAAGGGACATAGTATGATCAGTGTGCCTTGGAGAGGCCCGTACTCCAGCGTGGCACTCCCATTTCCCCAGCATTTTATTATGAACATTTTGGAACACACATTAGAGATAAACAAGTTGTGTAGGACCTCTCCATGTAACTACCAGCCATGATCCCACCGGGAACATTCGACTGTGTTTGTTTGATCACCTCTCCATCCCTCTGTGTCTCTTCCCCATTATTAACGCGTCTTAATTTTAATGCATTTCAGAGTTACAGCAAATGTGTACATATGTCTTCATTATTTCTTTAAAGCAACTCTCAACTGTTAAATATTTGTGTAGAATCTGCGCTGCCCGTCCCCTTCACATCATGAGATGAATCCTATGGGATGAAACAATTCATCGGAAAGAGGGAAGCGTGAGAAAGCCGAGACTTCCTAGGAGTGGAGGCAGCCTGTGCAAAGGAGTGCCGCGCTGGAATATGGGCCCCTCCGAGGCAGGCTGATCATACCATGTCCCTTCAAATGAACATTTAAAAACCCCTGTTCAGATTTCCATTAGAGGAGAGGCAGAAGAGCAGGCCCCAGGAAAGGGCAAAGAGGGAGGGCTCCAGATGGCAGAGCCCTGCCTCTCTTCTGCTGCCCTGGAATTCTGCTCTGCCCCAGACTCACAAGCCCCACTCAGCAAAGCAAACCCCTTGTATCAGTTAGATATTGCTGCATAACAAATCACTCCCCAAATTACTGGCTTAAGACCACAGTACATATTGATTGTCTCTCATGGTTTCTCTAGGTCAGGAATTTGGGAATGGTGGGGAAGTCTGGCTTGGGGTCTTTTCAGGAGCTGCAGGTGGGCACTGAGTTAGGTTGGGGTCATCTCAAAGGCTTCTTCACTCTCATGGGTAGGACTTGGTTTGGGAAGACTTGACCTGAGGGGCTGGAGCGGTTGGGGCTCTCCAGGCACCTCTTTCTTTTGTAGTCACTCTACGCAGTCTCTCCAGCATGGTGAGTTCAGGGTAGCAGGTCTTAAGTCAGTTTGGGGCTCCCAGGGTATGTGTCCTGAGTCAGGTGGAAGCTGTCATGCATTGTCCCCTCTGCCACATTCTACTGAGTCCGTTATAAAAAGTTACAAGGATTGGCCAGGTTCAAGGGCAGGGAACCTGGACCCCAGCTCTCAATGGAGGAATGCCAGTGTCACATTGTGAAAGAGCAGGTGGGATGGACAGAGGTCTTGGAAAATACAGTCACTCACAGCTGGCTTTTGAATGGACTCGCTCTCCTCAGAAGGCAGGTTAGCCACCAGCCACTCTTACCCAGGCATGTCCTGGGAGGGCCTCCACCTCAGCCATTGCAGTAAACTGCTCAGCCGTAAGCTGAGGCCTGTGGTAGCCCAGTTTTCTCCACTAGTTTGTCACCTTGTATACCAGGTTGAGTAGTGTCCCCCTGGTACCGCAGAACGCCACCATATTTGGAAACAGGGTTCTTGACAATGTAATTACTTAAAATGGGGTCACACTGGGTTAGGATAGGCCCTAACTCCAATGACTGGTATTCTTATAAACAAAAGAGGGCACAGACAGACACAGAAGGAAGATGGTGTGAAGACACAGACATGCAGAGAGATGCCATGTGCCATCAGGGGTGCAGACTGGAGTAACACACCGACACACCAAGGGTCACCAAAGGTTGCTGGCAGCTTACAGAAGTGAGGAGAGAGGTGAGAGAGGCGTTGGTGGTCTAGCTGCCTGGATGGCAGCTTAGTTCAGACTTGACGCAGAGGACCGATCTGTGAAAGAATGTCCCCTGCAGATGCTGTGCTGTGTGGTTGAGGGAGGTGACGAGCCAGGAGAGAGCTGGGCAGGGCTGATGAGTAATCAGATGCTGATGTGTGTTTGCTTACACGGATCTTTTTTTAACTTTTATTTTTTTAATTTGAAAATCCAGATTGGCTTTCCCATGTGTGTTCTAAGTGTCCTGGTCTCCAGAGCTGGTGTGATTTTGTCAACATGGGCAGTATTTACAGTGGCAACAGCTGTGACCTTTGAAACCAAGAGAAAAGCTGCCTATGGATTCAGGCCTCCCCTCCACACTCAGGGCCATAAATTATTATTCACACTCAGGGCTGGGGATGGAAACCCAGTGCAAAAAGCTCTTCCCCTGTGCTGGAATGGAGCCCTCTGGAAGGGTAGAGCTGCCCGCTCCCCACCCAGGGATTCCAGGGAGTTTGGTTCTGCACCCACTATGTGACCCTCAAAAGCAATCAGGGTGCTCTGTAGGGCTTTTGCAACTGCCTGAGTAGTTCCTTCTCCAGACCCTCACTTAGTTGATCCTCTTCCTCCTTAGGTCCTGCTGCATGTCACCTCCTCCAAGAGGAAGCCTTTGTGACACTCTATCTAAATGCCACCCTCAGCTGCCTCCTTATATTCGTCTGCTTTATCAAAGCATGCACACCCATCTGAAGTGATTAACGTGTTCCCTTGTTTGTGTCTGTCTTCCTATTAGCATGTAAGAGCCCATTTTGTATCCCGGCTTCTGTAACAGGGCCTGGCACATGGAATGTGTTTGGTTAATGTGTGCCGGGGAACAAAATGTCTCAGCCAAGAACGCACGACCATAAGGAAGGGGCGTTTTGACCATTCTTCCTGCTTCCAGCTTGGCTCCCTCTTCACGCTCTCCCGCTGCCCATGAAATGATTTTTGCAAACTAGAAGTCAGTCTAGATCCCGAGTCTGCTCTAAGACCTTTGGTAGCGCCCCATTGTCCCCAGGGGAAATTCCGATGCTGTTGGAAGACTCCACGGGTCCTGCCTGCACCAAGGCCTGCCTTTCTCCTGGGCACTTACACCCTCCACTCCTGCAGAAGTGAGTCACTCCCAGTGCATGTGTCACGCGTGCTGCTCCCGCTGCCTGAAATCCCGCCCTTCGTCCTCCCCTCCTCATCCACCTGACAGCTCTCCTCATCTCACTAGTCTCAGTGTTAAGGTCACCGCCTTCAGGAAGCCTTCCCGACCCTCTTTTACCGCTCCTGCATTAACTACTCGTTTTTCCTCAACCCTCCTTGCCTTATCATCTATATTGCAATCTAGTTTTTTTAAGTAAAATTTGATTTACACTCAGTTAAATTTGTCCTTTTTGGTATACGGTTATATCAGTTTTGGCAAATGCATGAAATTGTGTGATTTCCACCACAATGAAAATGTTAAACAATTCCCCCCCCCCCATTCCTTTATGCTTTTTCCTACTCAACCCCCTTCCCACCCCCAGCCCTTGGCAACCAGTGATCTGTTTTATGTCCTGTGGTTTTACCATTTCCAGAATGCTGCATCGCTGGACTCACACTTTTGCAGCCTTCTGACTCAAGTGTCTCTCACTGAGCATCCTTGGCGCTGTGCCCGTCTGGACGTGTTTGTCACCGAGTGCTCTTTCTGTGCGTGTTCATCCTCTCACGAGGGGAAAGGCGTTTGGGTTGTTTCCACCGCTCAGTGACGGTGAACGCAGCTGCCGTCACCATTCGTGCGCAGACGTTCGCATGCACTGTGTTTTCCTCTACCTTGGGTAAGCCCCTAGGTGTGGGGTTGCTGGGTCATGCAGTAAGTGTGTGTTTAACTTCCTAAGAAACTGCCCAGCTGTTTTCCAAAGAGGCTGCACACATTCCCATCAGCTGCTGCCCCAGCCCTGGGCACTGTCAGTTTTCAGTTTAGCCATTTAACAAGGATGTAATTTTTTTTTAACCACTAGTTTCTTCCATCAGCAGTGACCTCCTGATAGAAGATGAATCTTTCAGCGGGGTAGAAACAGGAGGAAGGTGGGGAGGGCTGGAATTGGGGGGGAAAGGCAGAAAACTACTTGAACAGCAATTAAAATTTAAAAAATAATAAAATTAAAAAAAAGAAAATGAATCTTTCCTCTCCTTATTCTCTGAGCCTAGAGTAGTGACTTACACGTAGTAGGTACTTAGTAAATGCTGTGGGCTGAATGGCTGAGTGATCTTATCGATTTGGTGTTTAAGGAGAATTTGTCTCAATTCCATAGGGGAAGAATTAGTCGATGCCCAGTCTCCCAAAGGAATTCATTATGAGGTGGTCTTTTATTATTATTTTTAAATCTTCACCTGAGGATACGTTTTTATTGATTTCAGAAAGGTGAGGGGAGAGAGAGAGAGAGAGAAATATTGATCAGTTGCCTCTCATAGGCACCCCGACCTGGGATCACACCCTCAACCCAGGCATGTGCCCTGACCGAAGATCAAACCTGCAATCTTTTGCTGTACGAGAGGATGCCCCAACCAACTGAGAGCCACCCAGCCAGGGTGAGGTGGTCTTTCTGGAATCTACCAGGCAAAACTTCCTTATCTTTATGGCTAATACCTTCCTGTATCTGCCCACAGTGCCCGGAATGCTCTTCACTTCTGGGAAGGCTCACTGTGTGTTTTCTCCCTGCTGTTCCAGCAGTAGGCACTGGTGCCCAGCCGTGAGGGGTAAAAGGATCACGGGGTGGAGGGGGAGTCGTTAAAACTCGGGTGCCCAGGCTCCAGCCCGAGGCTCTGATTCAGTAGGCACCGCATCTCTGGGTGCCTCTCAGACCTCCCTGAGAGCCCCCAAGAGAGGCAGGACCCCTCTGAGGGAGTGGAAATAGCTCCAGATCTTGAAGAACCCTTGGGCTTCAGACTCCAGCTCCACCACCAGTTGGAGGGTGACCTCTGTGAGTCATTTGAAGCCTCTGAGTCTCAGTTTCCTTATTGGTACAACAGACCTGAAAAGAATTGCGCTTCCTACCTTTATTGTGAGACCACGTGTGTTTGCTGCATGACGGGTCCTGGTGCGAGGTAGGTATTCAATAAATGTTAGCGATTTGGATCAACCACAAGATTATAAACGCTTCCTCCCCCCTTAGGTAACTGCCTTATATTTTAACGTATTTACTGATGCCTAACTTAATACAGAAATGTGCACTTAATGTAAGTGGGTGGTTCAGTGAGTTTTCACACCTACGTAGCCAACACCCCAGGGAGAAACAGAACATGCCCATATCCCCAGGGCTCCCCTTGGCTGGCTCACTTCTCGTCACCACCTTCCGAAGTGGCCAGTCTCCTGGCCTCTACCAGCCTTGATTTGAAAACAGTATTGGTTTCTAGTAACCAACTAACACATGCTCAGTAAAGAATATTTAGAAAACACTGAAAGCAGAAAAACAAATCGGAGACAGCCCATTAGCACGGGAACAACCTTTTTAAAATATAATTTTTAATTGAGATAGAACATATATAAAGCTGCACAAGTTGTAAGTGTAATAAGACTCAATACATTTTCATCAGGAGGCTGCCCCGTGCAACCCCCTCCCCGCCATCAGAATCGAGAACATCACAGACCCCCCAGGTCCTTCCCTCTGCTCGGCTCCCTCCCAGGCAAAGGGAATCACCATTCTCACTTCTAAGGCAGTTGATCAGCTTTGTCCAAACAGCCCTGTTTAAAATAAAGCTTCTCTCTCTCCAGGGACCTTGGAGGGTGCTTGCACATCTTGCACATCCTTCAAGACCCAGTTTTGAGGTCGTCTTCTCTGAGAAGTCTTCTAGTCCCTGGCTTTATCCTTCTAAACCAGCTGTGGCCATTCTGTGGTAGCAATCCCTCCCCCTGCCGTCTCCCTCTCCAGCCGTGAAGAGGCTGCCCTATTTACCTAACACGGGGTATAGTGGGTTGAATTGTGAGCCCCCTCCTTCCTCCGCATCAGACCTAAGTCCTGACCCCTTGTACCTGTGAACCTAACCTTAGTTGGAAATAGGGTCTTTGAAAGATGTAATTAAGTTAAGGATCTCAAGATGAGATTGTCCTGGATTTAGGGTGGGCTCCAAATCCTCATGGGAGAGAGGGGAGGGCGATTTGAGACTCAGACGCAGGGGAGAAGGCCACTGAAGATGGAGGCAGGAAGTAGAGTGATGCAGCTCCCGGCCAAGGGACGCCGAGGACCACCTGCAGCCCCCAGAAGCTAAGAGAGGCCTTCTCTAGAGCCACCAGAGGGATCCAGCCCTGCCAGCACTTTGAGTTCAGACCTTGGCCTTCAGAACTGTGAGAGACTATAGTTCTGGTGGTTTAGGTCTCTCAGTCTGTGGCATTTTGTCACGCAGCCCCTGGGCACCAATGCGCCGGGTCTGGTGTGGAATGAGGGCTCCGTGTTTGTTGAATGAATGAAAGAACTGGAAGGGGGACTTGCTGGCCCATGGAACAAAGAGAGGTGCTAGGATGGTTTCTGTCTTTGTGCTGGCCACCTCATGTAGCTCTGTGACACTGCAGGACCTCTTGGACTGCACATGTGGCATCATTTATCCTCCCTCCTGCTAACAGCTACTCTGTTTTGTCACACACCCTCGGGGACCCTCACATGACTTGGAGGAAGCTGACCGTGTCCCCAGCAATCAGCCAGACATGGGATCCCCATTCCCTTGAGAGTAACCAAGGCAGAATGGGCTTGTGATCTGATTCTGGTCAGTGACACGGGAGGGGAAGTGTGCCAGGGGTTCTGAAGGAGAGTTTCCTCTTTCTGGCTTTTTCCCTTGCAGGTATGGTTGCCAGGAGTGGTGGACATGGAAAGAACCTTCATCTCGTTGACATACGTAAAATTCTGATTTCTTCATGCCCACCCCAAACCCCTCCTGGGCCCCCAGTGACAATGAGATTATAGGTGGCCTTTTTGTGGAAGCCGAGCACATCCTGATACTCTAGCTACTGTGGACCGGAGCTTTTATTTTTAGCCATGCAGTTGGGAGATTGGGGCTCTGAGAAACTACGTCATTTCATTGTGGATACAAGATAGGTAAGTGGTGGGACCAGCATTCACACCCAGGCCTGAGTGTCTCCCTGACCTGCCTTCTCAGCTGCTCCTGCACACTTTTGCTCTTGGTTTTAAACTCTCTGTCTTGACTTTGCATGAGGCTGAGGGCCTGTGAAAGGCCGAGTGGCAGCCGGGTCCTTGGCACAGCAGGGACGTACGTATATCACGCCTCCATCACAGTGCGATGGCTGCCATGTGAGCTCTGGGTCCCATTTAACCAGGGACAATGCCCAGGGCTTGGGCAGGCATCAGCTGACTGTTCTTCCACAGCAACCCTGTTTGCAGATGAAGAAACTGAGCTGCACAGAGTGTGGGAATTCCTTGTAGAGCCACGCAGACCGTGAGGGGCCGTACTGGGATTCAAACCCAGCAAGTCTGACTCTAATGCCCCTTTGTGTGTCCCCCACACCCACAGCTACACAAATGTTCACTGGGGGGGGACTTTGCTCCTTAGTTCTACCTCCCTGAGCCCAGCAATACCTGGCCCCTTGCAGGCGCTCAAGTGTTTGTTGAATGAATAAACGAGCCCCAGCAGGAATCCAAGGCTTGAGAAACCTAAAGAAAAACCATAGGACCTGAGGCTCTTCCAAGCAAGTGTCAGTTTAAATAACAGATTCCCACAACTCAATAACAAAAACCAACAACCAACAACAAACCCAAAACAAAACAAAACACACACACATGCACACACACACACACACACACACACACACACAAAACAAATCCCACAAATAACCTGAGTTAAATATGGGCAAAGGACTGCCCTGGCCAGGTGGCTCAGTTGGTAGAAAGGCTGCCCCCTACACCAGAAGGTTGGGGGTGATCCCCAGTCAGGGCACATGTGTAGGTTGCGGGTTCGATCCCTGGTCGGATGTAACCGATCAATGTTTCTCACATCAATGTCTCTCTCTCCCTCCCTCTCCCCCTGTGTCTCTTTCTCTCTAAAACCAATAAACATATCCTTTGGTGAGAATTAAAAATAAAAAGAAGGGCAAAGGACTTAAATAGACATTTCACCAAAAAAGACATGCTAATGGCTAACAGGTGAATGAAAAGGTGATACAGGTCACTGATTATCAAGGAAATGCAAACCAAAACCACAATGAGATATCACTTCTTACCTGTTAGGATGGCTATTATCAAAAAAACAAAAGATAAGTGTTGGTAAGGATGTGGAGACAGGGATCCCTTGTGCACTGTCGCTGGGAATGTAAATTGGTACAGCCACTATGGAAAACAGTGAAGAGGTTCCTCAAAATTAAAAATAGAAATACTGGCCCTGGCCAGGTAGCACTGTTGGTTAGAAAGTCATCACAATACACCTGGGTTGTGGGTTCCATGCCCAGGCAGGGCATATGCAAGAATCAACAAGTGAATGCATAAATAAGTGGATCAACAAATCAAAGTTTCTCTCTCTTGCTCTTTCCTTTCCTTTCTCTAAAATCAATCAGTAAAAAAAAATATGATCCAGCCTTCCCACATGTGGGTATATATCCAAAAGAATTGGAGGCAGGATCACATTCCTAAGTTTATTGCAGCATTATTCACCATAGCCAAGGTGTGAAAACAACCTAGATGTGCATCCATGGATGAATGAATAAATGTTGTATATACATACAATGGACTATTATTCAGCCTTTAAAAAGAAGGGAATCCTACCATTTGTGACAATATGTATAAACCAGGATGACTTTATTTTATTATTTATTTTATTTTTTAAAATTCTCACCTGAGGGTATATTTGTTGATTTTGAGAGAGAGGAAGGGAGAGAGAGAGAACATCAATCAGTTGCCTCCTGTATGCATCCCAACTGGGGACCGAACCTACATACCTAGATATGTGCTCTGACAGGGAATTGAACCTGTGGCCTTTTGGTATACGAGACAACACTACAACCTGAGCCAGGCTAGGGTGTAGGAGGACTTTATGCTAAGTGAAATAAGCCAGTCAGAGAAGGACAAATGTTGCATGATTTCCCACATATGAAGTATCTAAGTTGTCAGACTTGTAGTAGCAGAGAATAGAATGGTGGTTGCCAGGGGCAGGGAGGAGGAGGAAATGGGAAGCTGTTCAGCAGTTAGTATAAACTTTCTGTTATATAGGAATACACTTTAGCAATCTGCTGTACATATTGTGCCTATCTTAACAATACTGTATTATACACCTAAAATTTTAAGTGGGTGCATACCATGTTAAATACACACAAAGTATAGCACAGATGGCAACAGCAGGAAATGTTTGGAGGTGATGGGTGTGTTTATTACCTTGATTGTGGTGATGGTAACACAATCTAAACTTGCCCAATGGTGGGCATTAAATACGTGCAACTGTTTTGTATACCAATTAAAACAGAGGGTTCCACTCCCCACGCAGAAGCATCTAGGCTGGGCCTAACCCTTACAAGTTCTGGGCGCCAGTTCTGGGTGGTACTTCCTGTCACAGAGGCCTGCCAGCCAGCAGCTGGGACGCAGCTCGGTCCCAGGGGACATGCACTTCTCTGAACAATGTCGGGAAAGGAAACCAAACTCAAGGTCTCTTAAGGGTTTTCTGGTCAGTTTTGGCTATGAGGGTGGAGGGGGAGGTTGGCAAGCTCCCTGGGGTAGGCTGGTGGGCCTTTGCCTGGCTGCTGGGAGCAGAGGCCCAGCTGTGAAAGGCCCATGTATAATAATGGTTGTTTTAATGAGATGCTGTTACTTATCAACAGCTGTGCTGTGCTAAGCTCTGTGTTACCCATTACCTTGAATTCTTTAGGTAGGTATTTTGTTTGGATTGCTTTATTGAGATATAATTAATATAGCATACAATTATTTCATCCATCTAAAGTACATACTTCAGTGACTTTTAGTATATTCAGAGATGTTCAACTATCATTACAATCAGTCTTAGAACATTTTCCTCTCTCCAAAGAGAAACCCTGTACCCCTTAGTCATATCCTTCCAACACCCCCTCCCCTCAGTCCGAGGCAACTGCTATTTTCCCTTGTGTCTCTGTAGGGTTGCCTGTTGTGGATATCCCAAAGGTAGAGTGAAGGAGGGAAATCAGGAGGTTCAGAGAGGGTAACTGACCAGCTCAAGGTCACATAGCTAAAGAAATAAAAGACTTGAGACTTGGACCCAGATTTTCCCATTCTAGTCCATATCATCCCACAGCACCATGGAGCTTTTCCTTCCCACTAACAATGTTAAAGATGGTCAGCCCCCTTCCGGCCAAGATGGAGGCGTAGGTGGACACACCATGCCTCCTCTCACAACCAAGATTAAGGACAACAAAAATATAGAACCAAAAAAATCCCAGCCAGAACAGATAGAGGATTGAATTGTATGGAAGTCTGACAATGATTCACCCAGACCGGTAAGAGGGACAGAGTTGGCGGTGGGTGTAGAGGGGTCGTGGCGGGAAGAAGTGGTAGCTGGTGGTTCCGGGCACACAGGCAGCGGTTAGCAGGTGCAGAGAGGCAACGAGCAGACCAAGTGAGGTGCACAAGGCGGCTGACCGAAGTCACACATTCACACGCAGATAAACCAGGCGAAATTGGGCAGCGAGACAGACTGTGCAGTGCAGGGCCCCAGCACTGGGAAATAAAGCCTAAAAAGCACCAATTGAGAACACTTGTGGGGATTGGGGTGCTGGGAGAGAATCCCAGACTCATGGGAGAGTTTGTTGGAGAGACCCACGGGGTCCTAGAATGTGCACGAGCCCGCCAGTAAGGAAATCAGCACCAGCAGGGCCCAATTTGCTTGGGGAAAAGTGGTGGAAGGGACTGGAATCCGAGATAGAGCAGAGCAGGTGCCATTGTTCCCTCTTGGACCCCACCCCCACAGCCACCGTCATAACCCAGTGACTGGGCTTCCCCACCCTGGTGAACACCTAAGGCTCTGCCCTTCACTGCATAACAGCCGCAACCAGACAAAAAACAAAAAACAAAACCAAGGATGGCTCAAATGGGAGAACAGATGGGGCCCCAGAGCTAATTCATCTAAGCAACAAAGAGGTAGACAACCTGTCAGATGCACAGTTCAAAGCACTGGTGATTAGGAAGCTCACAGGATTGGTTGATTTTGGTCAAAAATTAGATGAACAAATGGAGGCTACAATACGTGAAGTGAAGAAAAACGCACAGGGAACCAATAATGATGGGAGGAAAACTGGGACTCAAATCAATGGAGTGGACCAGAAGGAAGAAAGAAACAACCAAACAGAAAACAAGGAAGAAACAAGAATTCAAAAAAATGAGGAGAGCCTTAGGAACCTCCAGGACATCTTTAAACATCCCAACATCTGAATTATAGGGGTACCAGAAGGGGAAGAGGAAGAGCAACAAGTGGAAAACTTATTTGAACAAATAATAAAGGAGAACTTTACCAATCTGGCAAAGGAAATAGACTTCCAGGAAGTCTAGGAAGCTCGGAGAGTCCCAAAGAAGTTGGACCCAAGGAGGAACACACCAAGGCACATCATCATTACATTACCTAAGATTAAAATGAAGGAGAGAATTCTAGAAGTAGCAAGGGATAAGGGCACAGTCACCTACAAAGGAGTTCCCATCAGACTGTCAGCTGATTTCTCAAAAGAGACCTTGCAGGCAAGAAGGGGCTGGAAAGAAGTATTCCAAGTCATGAAAGTCAAGGACCTCCATCCAAGATTGCTCTATCCAGCAAAGCTGTCATTTAGAATGGAAGGGAAGATAAAGTGTTTCTCAGATAAGGTCAAGTTAAAGGAGTTCATCATCACCAAGCCCTTATTACATGAAATGTTAAAGGGACTTATCTAAGGAAAAAAAGATAAAAAATATGACAGCAAAAAGACAGCAAACTCACAGATATAACAACCACACCTAAAACAAAAGCAAACTAATTAAACAAATAGACCAGGAGCAGAAACACAGAAATGGAGAGCACATGGAGGGTTAGCAACAGGGGAGTGGGTGGAGGAGAGAGGGGGAAAGGTACAGAGAATAAGTAGCATAGATGGTGGGTAGAAGATAGACAGTGGGAGGGCAAGAATAGTGTGGAAAAAGTAGAAGCTAAAGAACTTATGGTACATGGACATGAACTAAAGGGGGGAATATGGGTGGGAGGGGGTGTGCAGGGTGGAGGGGAATGATGGGGGAGAAATAGGACAACTGTAATAG
The DNA here is from genome assembly GCA_004027475.1 of Anoura caudifer. Lineage (NCBI taxonomy): Eukaryota > Metazoa > Chordata > Mammalia > Chiroptera > Phyllostomidae > Anoura > Anoura caudifer. Next base: position 57,256 of record PVKU01002385.1, read on the forward strand.
CATAATCAATAAAATATAATTAAAAAAATGATGGTCAGCCCTTATGGTTGAATTGGGATGCTTATTTTACCTCCATTGTCACATTTAATTCTTACAGTCACCCTGGGAGGTAGGTACAGTTTTTATACCCATTTTGCGGAGAGACAAACTGAGACACCGAGGAGCTAATGGACCAATGCACCATGGCTGCTAGCAGATGGAATGGGGTTATGGGAAAAAACATGTGCATTTCTGAGGATTGGCAAGGGTTGCAGAATAGAAAATTGAAACGATTCTGATTAAAAGACTATTTTCTCTTAGGTTATCCTCCCTCCCCCTTCTTCTTTCTTATTATATAAAAAGGAAAAGAAAGTCTCCTCCACCCTTTGAGGTCACTTCCTGACCCATTTGTGAATCTCCGAGGATTGGTTACAAACTCACTTCTCCCTGCCAGAATGCCTCCTGTTAATACTGGGGATGAGCAGTGGGTCTGTGTGCATGTGAGTTCAAATCCTGATGCCACCACCCTCCCACTTAACTAACATCCTGCTATAGCCAACCCCCGACAGGGGCTTTCTGCTGTATATGCCTGAACATACAGGCTGACTTCTCCCCCTCCCCATCAGGCTTTGGAAAAGAAGTGTCATTTTGTATTCAAGTCCTTCCAGTGACCAGGGCTGCTGTCTCAATTACTTTATTTTGAACAACGAGTCAACTTTTGAGAAAAAGAGGAGGTGGGGAGCCCCAAACAATTATTCATTATGCCACATTCCATTAGCTGTTCACTTGAGGGTAAAAAATGAGGCAAAGAAAAACAGGCAATTAAAAAATATGAAAAAAGCAAACTGCCATCTACCATACCATTATCTTGTACAGCATGACAGACATTTTCACTCCAAAAATGCTGTAGGCTTGCAACCACAGATTAAAAGCATTTTTTTCCCCATGGAAGCATGTCCTACATGTTCTTTTCTTGCTTGATACCAGGGGATCAGAGAAAACTCCGGCCAGCGTTAGCATCTGTCTGAACAGAGGTGAGGAGCCAAGGCTTCCTGCAGTGGTTTCCAAAGCTTCTGCTTGCATTCAGTCTCATTTATCAGCAAGAGAGTCAACATGCTTCCCTACACATGTAGACTTTGTAATGTTGGGTTGGTCAAAAAGTTCGTTTAGTTTTTTCCATGCTGTGGCTCTAGTAGTGCTTAGTTGTCTTTAACTTTGTTTGAAACAATTTTGTTAGATTGTATTGTGACAGCTGTCATATCAGCATGCATTAAAAAAAAAACATCAAAGTTGGTGAACTTTTGTGTAGTCATTTTAATATTGAAGATGGAAGAAAATAAGCAACATTTTCAGCATATTATGATTTATTATTTCATGAAAGGTAAAAAATGCAAGTGAAACACACACACACACACACACACAAAGACTTGTGCAGTGTAAGGAGAAGGTGTTGTGACTAATTGTGTCAAAGGTGGTTTGTGAAGTTTCATGCTAGAGATTTCTGGCTGGACAATGCTTCACGGTTGAAGTTGATAGCGATCAAATGGAGACATTGAGAGCAAGCAACGTTATACTACGCAGGAGAGAGCCAACTTATTCAAAGTATCCAAGTCAATAAAGTTATTGGTGAAAATGAAGATGAGTCTTTTACATTATGGAAAGAACCAAATAGACTTTTTGACCAATGTAATAATAAATTATGCGCACATATGGTTGTACTAACATATCATATACATTATATAACGTCCCAGAATAGAAGTGTTAAAAGGATGGATAGAAATATAAGTTGAAGTTCTAAAACAAATAAACAAAAAGCAAGGTAAAGAAATATAATCCAGATTTAGCCATTATTCCTGGCAAATTGGCCCTGTGATTCCAAGCGGTTAACGTTATAACCCGCCTTCCAAAGAGCTCTTTAGAAGCAGGGCACAGGTGCTCTGTGGCAGTAGCCCTGGTATGCCCCTGGGACAGGGGCAGTGGAAGAAATGAATCCACGGATTTGCTACCGCCCGCGCATGCGTCCTGTGGCTTCGAATACAACATTGTCAGTTACAGCAGCATTCATAGATTAAAAAATGTAACTCGAGCAATTCAGGAGTAAAACATTAGTTTTGTCTTCCAGCTCTATCGGTGACCCTAAAGCTGGCTTTAGTCACACGGAAGACATTCGTACCAGAGAGGCATATGAAAGCTTTGCATGACATTGTTTCATGAAATCAGAGAATGGGGAAAAGCAGTATTTCTCCTGAAGAATATGTTACGTCATACAGTATGTGACTTGAAATAGGCACAGCTAGTTAAGTGAGTGAACTACCATAACTAGGCATTTGACTAAGTCATCTATATGCTTAGAAGTTTATAAGTGAGTCAGAAACAAAAATCTCATTGGGAAAAATGGGAGCTCAATCATTTGTTTCTTACAACGAATTTTTTGCGGCCGGCACTAATATTATGCTGTCGGACGGATGGGGAGAGTCTGTGGGTATTTAAGTGGCTTGCCGCAGGTAGTAAGAGGTGGTCAGACACCAGCTCAGTTTAGAGCCACCAACAGCCAATTCCTGGTGATTATGAGGAATACAGTAAATGTATGTAAAACACGTGTATGCAGTAGGCACTCCATAAATGCTACTCTCGGTGGAAGTTTTCGTCCTTACAAAACTTGCAAATGACTTTGCTTCCACTTTCACTGCCTCGGTTTCTTCTGCTCGAATCTCAGGCCAGGCACGCTGCGCCAGGGCGCTCAGAGATGCGGGTGGGGCAGGGCTTGCTTCGGGCCGTGGGTGGGGCCGGCCGGGTGTGGGGGGGCGGCACCCGGGGAGTCACGTGGCGCAGCTGCCGCAGAAGCAGAAGTAGCAGCACCCGCGTTGGAGGGCTTGCGAGACAGGGAGTGCCCGGAGCCTGGACGGCTGGCGATTGCGCGCGGGACCCCGGAGCCGGGACCTGCGGCTGGGGCACGGCCAGGTGGGTGACCTGGCCTGATAGGAGCGCAAGTTGGCGCTGAGGATCTGAGCCTGGAGGAGCCCGCGCCTGGCGGGCTGCGTCTAGAGGGAACCTGCGTTGGGGCGCAGTGGGCCGGGGTGGGGAGCAGTGGCTGGGTCCTCGCCCGATGTGCCGGGGGTCCGCCACTTCACCGCTCCGTGTCCTGGGGTAGCCCGGGCTTTGTATGGGGACCCAGTGGAAGCGGCGCTGCTTGCGGTCCCAGGGGGTCAGAGCCAGCGCTGGATTTCACGTTCAAGGCTCCGTGTTTTTGGCCACCTCTGTGCCTAGGGCTCGCCCACTCCGCGCGACCGCCCCAGCACTTCCCCGTATTGTACAGGTGGTTGAAGATGGGTGGGTGGCGGCGCGATACCACGAAGGCGCAGCCTTTGCCCAAGGCGAGAGAGACCAGGATAGTGTTGGGGCCCCGCAGTTCTGTGCATGATTATTTGTATACGTACGTCTGTGCGTTTTCCTGGTTCTGTTTTGGAATCCTAAAGAGGTCGTTACCCCCGTAGCGGAAGAATTCGAGGGAAAGATGTGTCCCGTTTGGACTGGGGTTGACTCCTGGGTTCCGGTGGAGGCTGGGGAGGGACTCTTGACACCCGAATCTTGAATGAGACTGAAGGAGTGTGATGGGGTGAGGGGCCTGACGTGGCTCAAGGGAAACAGGTGGCCTTCTCTATCAACTTAATTTGAATTTCAGTTTCAGCTATGTGAGCCTGGGCTAGTTAGTTGAAGAACCTCTCTGAGCGTCAGTTTCTTCCCCTGAACACTGGGCTACACTCCAGGGCTGTGTTGAGAGTTGGGGCTTATCTATGGAAAGGGTTTGCTACCCTCTGGTTAGGGAGGTCCCTGAGTGGGGGCTTGGGCCATCAACTTTAGCTACAGTTCTTCCCGGAGGGCTTACTGATTTAGGGCTAGTCCCAGCCCCAGGCACTTACCCTGTTACAAAGGTGTGTGCACCACGTGAGTATTGGCTCAGGGAGGCAACCACTGCAAGCTTCACTGATGCTGAACTTGCCTGATGGTGCTGTTATCCCCTCGACTGCCCACCTTCTGTACCACTTGACCTTGAATAGCCGGACACCCCCGCCCCCGTGCATATTCTTTGTTGGGTGGAAATGGGAAAAGTCAGTGGGCAATGGCCAGTGAGAAAACTTGAAAAGTTTTTTATTTTAGAAAACAGCAAAAACACAAAAAGGAAAAACTAATCCATTATGTCACCACTCCAGTTAATAAAAAATCAAGTCCTCCTTTCTCCCCTCTTCTACTCCTGCACCCAAAGTAACCACTTTCCCTGGATTTATAAGCAGACAGCTTTCTGAAAATCTTATACTCAACTGGTTTGCAACTCCTTTTCATCTCTCACGATCTTTCCAGATCAAATTGCTTATGAATCGTCCTCGTTCTTTCCAGTAGCTATGGTACATTCTTTAATGTGTATGTTTCATTATTCATTTATAGAACTCTTCCCTAATCACCCCTCTCCCCCAATTGATGGGCAGCTGGGTTGTTTCCTGTGTGGTTATTCTTTCTCTTATTCCATTACATGTGATGCCCCTGTGAACATCTTTGTGCGTGTTTCTTTCTGCACTTAAGTGATTATTGGATCAAAACATATGCATGTTTTACTAGATGCTCACAAGTTGCCCTAAAAAAAACAATGTGGAGCTGATGCGCACTCCTCCCTGCAGTGGCTAATGCTGCCCGTTCCTGCAGGGAAAACACACCCTGATGCTGCGGGGTGGGTGTGAGGTTACCTCTCAGGGATGTGACTCTGCTGACTTTTAATAAAGAATTATTTCGTGGGATTTTGTATAATATGTGTGCAGGAAACTATGAAGAGAAGAAAACTCCCCTGCTTCCTGGTGCTGGGTCCTTGTGTCCTAGAAGTTTATTTTGCAGAGAAGGACATGAAAAGTAGAAATGGTGAAATCTCATACTGTATCTCAGCCACATTTGTATTTATATCATAAGTCATTTTACAAAGTTACCCAGGAAAGATGAGGAACAAGAACAAAAAAGGGATTTCAAGTCTATTCCTTTCCTTTCCTTTTCCTTTTCCTTCTTTCCTTCCTCCCTTCCTTTTTTCGGAAGCAAAATGGAAATTGCCTCTGATGGCTAGTGCCCTCCCCTGGGTTGCTGAACATCTAACCCTGGAACCTTGGGTCAGTAGCAGGCTGGAGTTTGGTGGTTGATTCCAATGATCTTGTGGCCATGAGGATGTCTTTCCAGTTCTTGGCTGGGGGGAGTGGGAGAGACCTGTTGTTTCTGGTCAAGCCAATGCTCGCCTCAGGGCTTCTAAGCAGGAAGTTATCAGAATCCAGGGAGGTTAAGTTCAAGACTCCCAGAGCCAGAGTGAGAGTTGAGGGCCCAGTGCCTCCCTGCTCTGGCAAGTTTAACCAGAGGTGGAGGTCTTGTGACAGGGCGTGTTTCCTCTTTCTGCCCTCCTGCACCTTGGCCTTGAGACCTGGGAGTGGGGAACTCCAGGGTCGGCATGACAGAGCCGCAGAGCTGGTACCAGGTTCAAAGTTCTGCCACTTTGCAGCTGTGTGGCCTTGGACAAGTCCTTTAACCTCTCTCCAGAGAGGGATAGAGGCTGCCAGGTTAGTTACTACCTGGCCACATCCTTCCATGCGATTCTGAATTCCAGGAGGCAGGTGCTGAAGGAGCAGGGGGGTGGGATCCAGACCAGGGTTTCAGTCGTGGTGCCACCACTTGTCTGCACGACCTTGATCACATCATTTCACCCCTTTGGAGCCGTTTTCTGTATTTCTCCTTGAGGTGAGTGAAATGAACCAGGTATAGAGCAGATGCTGGCACCTGGGGAGGGCCAACAAGCAGTGATTGGGTGAGGCTGGCCTCCGGCACCTTGTTCCCGCCTTAACCTGGAGCAGAAGGTGGAGAGGCAGGAGGCTCATTTTCTTAGTCCGGCGGCAGGGCCTCTGCTTAATTAAGCCCGTTCCTCTGCCTAGAACATGGTTCCCTCCTGCTTCTTTTTTTTTTTTTTTTTTTAAGTTTGGATTCAGATGCCCTCTCTCCCCAGAGGCTTTCTTTGAGCCCTCTAAACTCCTGCCCCCCCACTAAACTTGGGGACCCTTCCCGCTGCTCCCTTGGCACTCCCTCCCCAGTGTCCCTGCTGCTGTGCAGATCTCTCTACGGCAGAGTCCTTACGCTGACTGACGGGTAGGTTTCCAGACGGACAGAGACAGGCGTAGTTCATGGTTTTACTGGGTTGACTAAAAAGTCCATTACAGTTTTTTCCATATGATGGCTCTAGTAGTGCTTAGTTGTATTTAATTCAATTTGAAACAGTTTTGTTAGATTGACTTGTGACAACTCTCGTAACAGCGTGCATTTAAAAAAACATCAAAATTGGTGAATTTTGTACAGCTATTTTAATATTGAAGATGGAAGAAGATATGTAACATTTTCAGCATATTATGCTTTATTATTTTGAGAAAGGTAAAAATGCAGCTGAAACGTAAAAAAAGATTTGTGCAATGTGTGGAGAAGGTGCTGTGACTGATCGAATGTGTCAGAAGCGGTTTGCAAAGTTTCTTGGTAGTACTGACCTTTTGACCAAATAATTCTTTGCTGTGGGGCTGTCTTATGCACTGGAAGATGTTTAGCAGCACTCCTGGTCTCTACCTGCTAGAAGCCAATAGCAGGAGATAGCTGACATACTCAAAATACCCAAATCAATGAATTTGTTAGTGAAAATGAAAAGTGTGTCTTTTATTTTGTGGAAAAAGCATAATGGACTTTTTGGCCAGCCCAATGTTTATCTCTGGCTCCCAGCACACCTGCAGTGGTGCCTTTGGCTGTGGGTGGGGGGGAGTGGGGAGCTTAGGCCTGGGTCTCTCTCCACACCCCTCATTTACCTACTCATCCCCAGCCCAGTGCCTGGTGTAGAGTTGACACTCGATGAAGGTGTTGACTACCTGGCTGATTAATATCTGAGGCCTTGCTAAATTCTGGGGGCTGTGTACACACTGTAACTCAGTCCTTTCGGGTGGTACTGTTATCCCCATTTTACAGATGAGGAAACTGAGGCCCTGAGTTTGAACATCTTGGCTGGAGGCTCTGGGGGAGTCAGAGCCAGAATGGAGGCCCAGACAGCCTGGCTGACCACATGCCTCTCCGTAGAGTGACAATTGTGGGCTCCTAAAGGGGTTTGGAGATGGGAAGATAAGAAAGGTATGCAGAACAATGGGTAACAGTATGTTGAGCAATAGCTAAATCCTAGGAGCACTGACTTTGCATCATTGTTTTAAGGAACCAAGGTACAAATCAGGTTTAATTCTCACAAAAAGGTTCTTGTGATCAATTTTCCCCTTTAAAAGTGTGGAAATGAGGCCCAGGGGGCTTAAGGGACTTGATGTAGGGCAGGGTGTCAAACTCATTTTCACGGGGGGGGGGGGGGGGGGCACATCAGCCTCGCAGTTGCCTTCAAAAGGCCGAATGTAATTTCAGGACTGTATAAATGTAACTACTCCTTAACAGTTAATTGAGAGCTCGTTGGCACTGCTGCCGGGAAGAAACAAGGTGCTGGGCTGGATAAAACAAGGTGGAGGGCTGGATTCGGCCCTTGGGCCTTGTGTTTGCCCCTGTGGTGTAAGGCCTGCAGCTAGCCAGCCTTCGGTTCAGGTCCCCTTTGAGTGGCAGGCAGTGTGTCTTTGAACATTTGGGAGGAAGAATTGGGTTGGGGGGTGCAGAGCAAGGGCTCAGGGAGTGACTGCAGGGGTTGAACAGAGGAGCGACACGATTTCACTCGTGTTCTAAAAGCACTTTTCGGGCCACTGGTCTGTGAACTGGCCTTGGGAGGCAGGCTGAAGCCGCGAGGCCAGTTAGTGGGTGCTTTGAATACTCCAAGTACGAGATCCTAGGAGGAACCCATGAAGGGGCGAGAGGGCTAGATTCTGGATTTGCTGCTGGCTGGGGTGTGGTTGTGAGAGAGGCCAGACAAGGCCAGCTCCTAGATTTGGGTCCCCAGCATGTCTCTGATAGACATCAGTCGTGCGTGGGAACAAGTGGTGATCAAGGTCATGGCTGGATGCCGAGCAGCATGCAAGGTGCTTTGCTGGTGACATCTCATTCCAAGCTTTCTAACCGTCCCAACACCCCTGTTTTCGAAAGGGTGACACTGAGGCTTGCAGAGGTCACACTGCCCCCAGCCAGGGACACACAGACAGCAGAAACCTACACTGGGATTTCAACCTGAGGCTGCTGGGCCCTGAGGTTTTCTGTTCTGTTGGCCCCATGTCCGTGCAGAGGTTTCCGTGGCCACATTCTGGAGTTGTTGTTTTTTTTTTTTTTAATTTGTTTTCCTCTGGTTCCAATGTCATTAAGGAAGTAAAGGGATGGTTATGTATTCCAGGCAGGGCAGAAGGGGATGCTGGTGTTGGGTGGGCTGGGAGCAGGTGTGGGCTGCTTTGGCTATTCAAATATTCTGCAGCATAACAGCATGTGGGGAGGGGGGTGCTCACAGCCAGGTTGGGGTAATTTGCGTATTCAAAGTCTGGATAACGGTTGGGTCATTGAGGTCAGGGGTCTCCTCCCACACCTCCACTTCTGTTTAAACCTCTGTGTGGGCTCCAAGTGGCCCCAATTTGCTGCCACTAGAACCTTCTCCTAAAACTCACCCTGCTGGCTCTTGAAGTCCAAGCCCTATTAACTAAATCCCCCTTAGTCCACTAAAACCAGTTCACTCCTTTGTTCTGTCCTCCCAGCCTCCTTGTTCCCTCACTCCACTTCCTCCCTGGAGAGGCCGACAATGACCACCATGGTCAACGTGGACGGCCTTCCGGAATATGAGAAGAGTCAGATCAAGAGAGCCCTGGAGCTGGGCACAGTGATGACCGTGTTCAGCTTCCGCAAGTCCACCCCGGAGCGTAGGACCGTCCAGGTGATCATGGAGACGCGGCAGGTGGCCTGGAGTAAGACAGCCGACAAGATCGAAGGCTTCTGTGAGTACCTGCTGGGTGGGCAGAGAGGCCTGTTCTCCCCGAGTTCGGGCTTCTCCTCACCTTCCTACCTTGACTCGTCACTGCAGTTGTTGGTTTAAGTCCTTCTTTTCCTCTAAAAATGGAAGTGTGGCCATTTTGTCCAGGTCTCTGATGGGGTTTAGAGCAGGTGGGGGAAGTTCAATCAGTTTCTTCAAGGTACCAGAGGCAGTGAGGGCCAACTTGGAACTGGCGTTCAGACAGCTCGCCTGGGCTGGCAGGGCCGCGCTCAGTCTGGCAGCAGCAGGGGCCATTTGGTTGTTGTTGATCGTATGATCGTCAAGCTGTCTGCCCTCTTAAGGGTGGACAGGCCAGACTTTGCAGACACTCACAACTTGGTGGCCAGATAATGCCCGTTTCGCTTTTCTGCAAACAACAGAGTGAGAGGCCTTTGCTTTACCTCGTGTGGACAGTGCACGTCCTGTAGCTTTCGGATGCAGTGCGGCCCTGGTGGAGGTGCTGGCCCTTCCCCACCCCCCGGAGGTTGGGCGAGTGGCTTAGTTTCTTAAGTTTCTAAGACTGTTTTTTTTAACAAAGTGAGGAGACTCAAGCAATTTTCAGTTGCAGAGACTTGCTTTAATTTGTGTTTTTATTGAGTACTTTTTAATTGAAAAATTAAAATGTACACTTGGGGAAAAACCAAAAAGATTCATAATGTCTCTCCTTTTTAGCTCTCACCCCTTGCTCCATGGGCAAGCTCATTATCAAGTTCTTTTGTCTTCCAGAATTACTCTGTGCTTGTGTAATGTGTGTGTCCTGTTTTTTTGTTTTTGTTTTTTTTAACACAGATGGGTACCTCCTACATACACTCCTGTACCTTGATTTCTTCTTTAAATTTAGTTATTATTTTGGAGGTGGTTTGTTATCAGCCCATTGATCTGCCTTCTTGCTCAGCCACACAGCGTTCTGCTGCAGTGTAGTCGTTTAGCCCCTAGGGAGGGACATTCGAACTGGTTTTTGCTATTAGCTGCAGCAACTCTACTTACATTCTTCTTCTTCTCCTCCTTCTATATAATTCACACGCCATGCAATTCAGCTATTTAAAAGGAACAGTTCGGTGGTTTTTACTGTAGTCACAGATCGGAGCCACCACCCCTACAGTCCCTTCTAGAACAGTTATCACCTCACAAAGAAACCCTGGACCCTTTGTCACCCCCTCGGTTCCCCAACCTCCTCCCCTGCCTAAGCAACTGTTCTTCTGTTTTCTGCCTCCCTGGATTTCCTGTTCTGGGCCTTTCCTTCAAATAGAGTCGTGGCCTTTGTGCCTGGCTTCTTCCACCGGGCACACTGTTTTCAAGGTTCGTCCACGTATCAGCGTGTGTCAGTGCTTCTTCCCTTTTTATGACTGAGTAATAGTCCGTTGCACGATGTTCCACCACTGCTTTACCCATCCAGCCACTGATGGACGCTTGGGTTGATGCCACTTTTGGGCGGGTAGGAACAGTGCTGCTGTGAACATCGACATACTTGTGTTTGTGTGGCTGGGTGTGTTCATTTCTCGTGGGCCCATGCCCAGGCGGCCTGTGTGACTGCTAGGTCATGTGGCAGCTCCGTGTTCGAGCATTCTAGCAACTGCCAGGCTGTTTTTCAAGGGGCTGCACCGTTTCGCATTCCCACCAGCATTTCATGAGGGTTATCCACGTGTTATTCTTTTATGTACACATATGGGTATATCCGAAGGACAGCTTCCTGTGAGTGGGGTTTCTGAGTTAAAGGGTATTTTAACTTTGTCAGCTTGACAACACCCTAGAAAAGCCCCTGAGGTGTGAGAGTGCCTGTTACCCACACCTTCATCCGCACTGTGAGGTTCTGGATGCAGCCATTCACAGGTAGACTCAGGTAGCTTGGCATAATTCTTCATCTGATTTCTCTTATCGTGAGTGAGGTCACACAGTTTTCCAAAAGGTTGCTCCTGGCTTCGAGCCAAGGTGGCCTCAGGTGGCCCAGGGCCAGAAGCCCTGCTTTGAAAAACGTGTGGAGGCGGCCAACTTTCTTCCCAGTTTTGTTTGCTTTGACCACAGTCGACCTCCTAGGTGACTCAGAGACCTGTTGCAGCTGGGATGGGGTGGGGCCTGCAGGGGCGCTGACCGTAAATACAGGTGTGCTACACGAGAGTGAATTGGCCCTTTCTCTTCTGACCTGCTGGCCCCAAGCCTCGCTGACCATGGGAAACACCTGAGTGGCTATTAAAAGTATAGGCCACCAGAACCTTCTCCTGAAGCTCATTCTGAAGGGCACCAGACAGGATTTTGGCTTCTGAAATCCATGCTCTGTAGTTCTCCCACCTCAGTTAACTAAAAGCAATTCTTCTTTCTTCCTGGAGTGGCCGAGGATGACTGTCATTCACTAGGTTGCTTGGGACTGAGTACTGTAGTTAATAGGCTTCCCAGTGATCCTGGTAATTAGCCAGGTTTGAAATATACTGTTCTATAGCCTCCCTCCCATCCACTCACCCATCCTTCTTCCCTCCCCCCACCCTTCTGCCCTTCTGTATTTGAATGCCTGCTCTGCCACGCACTGTTCTAGGTACTGGAGTCGCAGCAGTAATTAAGTTGGATTCAAGCCCTCGTGGAGCCTGCATCGTGGCATTAAGTGCAGAAATGTGGGGCTTGATTTCCAGCACCATTTGATGAACTTTGCTGTGTGACCGTAGGCAAGTTGCATTGTTTCCTGAGGTTTAATTCTCTTATCTGTAGATTGGGAGTAATATTGCTGTCCACTCTGTAGAGCTATAGTGGGGAGTGAATAGAGGAGGGAGCACATCAGAGGGGTTCAGCACAGCACGTAGCTCGGGACAAGCATTCAACCCGGGGGCACTGCTGCTGTTAGTTTTGCCATTGTTGTTGCTAACGAGTGGCATCCTGCTTTCCGGGGTGACAGAGTCTTGCTCACGTGTTTGGACATCGTCTGGTGAACAGTGGGGATCCACTGAAGGGCGCCCAGGCAGGAATGGTATGAGTGCATTTGCGTTTCCGAGCATGCGCTGGCTGTCCGGTGTGAGACGGCTGTGTTGGTGGTGGTTGTAAAGAGACAGAAAAAGCCAAGTCAGGGGTAAAGAGCTTAGAAATGGTGCTTCACTGACCACTTTGAGAGGGCAGGCTTTCGGGCCCTGGGTAGGGACTTTTAGGGCCATGTTCTTAGCCTCCCATTGTCAGTGTGATGTCCTTAGGGGAACCCCCAGCTGTTGAGTTCCCTCAAGGGTCTTAACAGCAGGAACCGTAGGTTACTCTGAGGTCCGTAAGGAGCAGGCAAGCATGCGGGAGCAAGCACGTGGCTCTGAAGTACTTGGCAAGTGGTACGTGACTTCTAGCAGGTATCACGTCCTCCATGGCGGCCTGGATGTAGGTAGGCACACACACAGATCACACTCTCTGGAGCGGTGAGTGTTTCCCATCCAGGGTGATCCTCCCCTGCCCCACCCGGGGGCATCTGATGATGTCTGTAGACATTTTTGCTTGTGATAATTGGGTTGGGAGCGTTCCTGGCATCTAGTGAGTGGGTCAAAGCCAGGGATGCTGTTAACCATCTTACGCTGCCCAGGAAAGCCCCCACCCATCCCAGGTAACTAATTTTCAGTACAAAATGTCAGTGGTGCCAAAGTTGAGAAACCCTGGTCTGGAGTCATATGTTGACTTTGTTTAGAGCTGTAAAACATCATTGGGCACATTAGGGCTTCTCTTTGGACCCTGCCGTGACAGAGCTGTTCCATGTGTTTGGCCCATGTTTACCATCATCTTGGGAGCTAGACTCTGCTGAGGGACAGGGGTGGAGTCCCTGCCCTGGACGGGAAGCAGATTCAGGAACCAGTCAGCGTGGGATTGCGTGCTCACTACCACAGTGAGGGCCTGGACCAGGTGCCATGTGAGGAGGAGGCTCTGTCCATGTGGGTGTGGTGGAGGTCATGGGAGGTGGGAGAACCCTCACCATAGAGCAGCTGCTTGCGTGGAGAGTAGAGGCAGAGGCTGGCCATGTGGCCAGCAGGATGGCCATCCCAAAATGGGGTCAGTGGCCGCCATTGAACATGAGTGAGGAGATATGTGGGCCAGAGATTTGGGCTGGGTAACTCTTCTGTTCTTTGTGGCCTGGACGGCAGCAATTTGGGGGTACAGAGCTGGTATCTCCCCTGGGCTGGAAGGTTCCAGAATCTTTGCTTCATGTCTGGTGCCGTGGCAGTGATGCTGGAGAACTGGGCTGAGCTGGAACTGCTGACTGAGCCCCTACTGCCTGGTGGTACCAGGGTAGCTGGACATGTGACCTGGCTCCTGGTGCCCCCCAGGGTGCATTTCCAAGAGTCTGGGCAGAAGCTGCAGGACTTAGCGTCAAAACTCCCAGAGACTCACATGCACCAGCTCAGGTCACCAAGGCCAGCTCAGGTTCAAGGTCGGGGAACTTCTTTGTGGAAAGGGAGTGGCTGGCGCGTGTGCACATCTTGGGTGGGAAGAAACTGATGGTGACCACCTTGGAGCCAAGCGGCCACGAGCACACCTGGACTCTGGATCCTGACTTTGGGTTCAAATCCCTGCTCTACCATCTCCTCTGTGCGTGATCTGAGGCAGTCTGTGCTTCAGTTTTCCTGGCAAGTGAGGTAATAATAGTTCCTAACTTAATGGGTGAGAATGAAATGGATTTTATTTCATGCACTTTTGTATATATGGGAAATATTGTACGATTGGAACAGAATACAGTAAGAGTTTCTTCCCACACTGGCTCCATGAGAATCTGTGATGCAGGCAGGGAGCTCTGGAAGCGCGGCCTGTGGTTCTTTCTTCCTCCCGGGACCAGCTGAGCAGCCTCCATATACAAAGCTGCCTGCTCTGGCTCTTTCTGGTTTGAACCTTCGGGGTTCTCTTGCATCTCAGCCATTCATGAGGCAGCCACCTTGGTGCCACCTGTTTGTGGAGTCTGGGTTGGTGTGGTAATAAGCCATGTATAGGGCTTGGATGGTGTCCATCTGGACTGAATAGGCTTTTAGCCGATGTTTTCACATACATTTCTCCACCTGCTTGTTTTGGGCAAGCTGTGGCTGCCTGTGAATGAGGAATGCTCAAAAACCAAGAGCTCTGTTTGGTATTAGGTTCTTGGCTTGCCTAAGAATAATAATAATACTAATAAAATAATAATAGTAATAACAATAATAACAGCAGCTACCTCTAATGGATCTTCACAGTGACCCTGCCAGGCAGGACTTGTCCCCACTTTAGTTTTGAGGAAACGGAGCCCCGGGGAGACAGGGCAACGTGCCCAGGGCCACGCAGCCAGGAAGGGGCAGAACTACAACTTGCTCTGCCTCTCTCTGCCTTTGGAGTCTCTGATGGTCTTCCTGCTCTGGGTTGCTTTCTGCTCCTATGCAATCTCAGAGATGTTTCAGTTCTGTGTGTGATAGAGGAGCACCCTGCTGGGGGCCCGAGAACCACAGCTTCGTTCAGACTTTGTCACAGCAGGAGGGAAGTGTGGCCATTGCCACTTGCAGAGGACACACTCTGCTGGGAGGTAGAGACACCACGAGGAAGGGGACTCTGGGGGGGCCTTGGTTAGTGGGAGACAGACCTGCCAGGCAAACCATGAGTGCAGTGGCATGGACAAGTGGGAACAGAGCGGGGGCAGTGAGGTGGGGCTGTGCTGCATGCAGCTAGTTCTGAAATCCATTCTTGGGCCTCTTACCCATTAAAAATAAATGAGGATTTTTTTTGAAAGTTGTTATTTTATCAAAATGTTTTCCAAATAATAAAAAGTAGATTTTTCTCACAAGCATCTCCTGTCTGAGGAGAAGTCCACTCTGTGGAAGTGGCCCCAACCTCCTCCGGTCATGCATCTGTTGGAAGTGACACACAGTCCCGGCAGCTGCACAATGGCTGATTTTTCAGTTACAGATGTGCAGTTATGGTAGCAGCAAGCAGCACAGGCGCTGGGGCCTGAGCGCCAGGCTCCAGGGCCAGCCTTGCCACTTCACGGGTGTGTGACCTTGGACTGCTCTTGGCGCCTCTCTGGGCCTCCGTTTCCACATCTGGAGAAGGAGACGAATAAAAGAACCTGCCTCCCTAGGCTCTGGGGAGGACTGAATGAAGTGATGTATGTGATGTGCTCTCAGCAGGGCCGGGCACACAGGAGGTAGGCACTCTAGTATTTGTTGCTCTTGTCATCCTTATCATTGTCATTGTCACCGTTGCTGTCCTCATTATCATTATCAAACAAGGGGAAATGGGGTCGTGCAATAGAAAGGAGGAGATCAACATTTAGGACTTGCATTTATACAGTGATTTTTCCTGCCACATCCAGTGGATCGGCCAGCTCCCCTTCTGGGATACGCTCCACGTTGGAGCCTGCTGCCGTGAAAATGGAACTGATTTTATTCCTGACACTGAGACAGACCTACTTGTATGCTGGACATTTGAGGAATTGGTTTCTACGGTTACTCAAGGGCTGTCTTCTGTCCTGGGTGATGATTACTTGATGTTCTTAGAATTTGTTCTTTTGTTGATTTAGCAAACACTTGAAGAGGACTTGGGTATTGTGGGTGTCACTAGGGATAAAGTGCACAGGACAATGGTGATCCCAAGAGGACTTTACGGTTTCACAGGAAAGACAGAAAATGTTAAATAACCCCTTCAGTCATTTTGGATGGTGATGGATGCCAGGGAGGAAAGAAACAGGGCCTGGTGACAAAGAGGAACCTGTGGGGAATGCTATTTTAACAGGGCAGGCATTAGAGAAGCCTGTCTGTGAAGGTGACATTGAGTTGAGATATGAAGGGTGAGCAGGAAGAAGCCACGGGAGGCTCTGGGGAGAGAGTGTCCCAGGCGGAGGGCGTGTCTGTAAGCTTCTGGATTCATGGGGGTAGGCTAACTGCAGTGACTCATGACTTCTTGATATGGTAAAACTTTATCACTCAAGTTGTGATGAGTGGGATTGGGGGGTGGGGCTCTGCTGTCCGGTGGCGTCACCATCCCCTGAGGCATCTGAGGCCATCTCCAGGATCCTCTGTCTATCGAGCATGTGGGGGAAGAGGAAGTGTAGAAGATGGCTTAGGAGGAATTTATGGCCTAGTCCTGGAAGGTAGAAGCTTCCCACCTTCCAGTGAGCAGAACTTGGCCTGTGACTGGCTGCAAAGGATGCTGGGAAATATGGGAAATGGGTTTGGTGGGACCTTCCAGGTTCTTCCACAGCCCTACTTTTGGAAGGTGCAGTGGTGGCTGTAGGAGCCCCACTGATGCTAGAGAATAGAATGATAGTAAATTTGGGAGGTCCTGTACAAATCAGGGAAAATGATTAGCCTTCCCACTGGGCCTCATGGGAAGGGAATATGGCAATACTGAGGTCTCTCCTGTTTGTCTGTGGTAAGAGCCACAGGTGGTGACACTGTCCATAGACTAGTCTCGTCTGCCCTCTTAGGTTTCCTTGCTGCCGTGGCTCGACCCTTCCCAGCAAAACCTCTTTCCACCTTGACTTTCTATGTGGCCCCATCAGTGAAGGGTTTGTTTTTTCAGACTCCCAAGGATGGACTCCTGAGAGAGGCCTCCAATTGGCCAGATCATTTGGGCCAGTGCAGGGGAGTTGGCTGTTTTGAAGCCAGTGTTCTCTCTGGTCAGCTTGAGTGTGGGGGTGTAGGGGTTAGATGGTGAGTCCTGTTGGAGAACGTAGTCTTGCTTCTTCAGGGCTTGTTTGCAGGGGTGGGTCCCTATAATGGGTTGAATTGTACTGTACTCTCTTCTCCAAATTCATATATCAAAGTCCTAACCCCTAGCACCTGAGAATGACCTTATTTGGAAATTGAGTTGTTGCAGATGTAATTAGTTAAGACAAGGTCATGCTGGCATAGGGTGGACCCCTATTCCAATCTGACTGGTACCCTCATAAGAACACACACACACACACACACACACACACACACACACACACACGGAGGGAAGGCCATGAGATGATGGATGCAGAGGTTGGAGCAATGCACCTGCAATCTAAGGAACACCAAAGATTGCCAGCCATTACCAGAAGTTAGGAAGAGGCATGGAACAGACCCAGCCCTCAGAAGGAACACCCAGATCTTGGACTCTAGACTGTGAAACGATGGATTTCTGTTGTTTAAGTTTTCCTGTTTGTGGTATGTTGTCACAGAAGCCCTAGCAAAGTGGAGCAGTGGGGTGAGCACAGCCGTTGATGCGTCTATTTGGCCACAGATATCACGGATGGGTTGGAGTTTGTTGGAAAGGAATTTAAGTGCCATCTGATTTCCTGGTTGCATTGGATTTGGCTTGGGCCATGAGGGCATGAGAGAGTGAAGCACACTGGTTAAATGTGGGAACTAGAGCCAGCCTGCTCGTGTTTGAATGCCAACTCTGGCTCATTAGCAATGTGATCTTGGACAAGAGACTTATCTCTCCATGCCTCTGTTTCCTTCTCTGTAAAATGTGAAGAATGATAGTACCTACCTCAGTAGGTTTGTTAGGAGGATCAGATGAACCCCTGTAGGCAAATCATTTAGAAAGGGGCCTGGGAAATACTAGGTAAGGTTTGTTCTTATTACGCCTCATGCTTCTCTCCTGTATCCTCTTGAAATCTCTCCTTCAAGCAACTAAGCCTCCCCTTTGGAGGCATGTCCAGTTAGTTGTAGCCTATCCAGTTTGTGCTCCCTTGGCTGCAGGGTATGGACATGGGTCTCTTTCAGTCTGGCTTTGGGGAATGAGATGTCCTAGCCTGGAACTCCATCTGGCCATTGGCAGGGAGAGGAGAGGCAGCTGGAGTGTGGACACATCCCTGTCTGAGTAGCAGAGGGCCAGGCACAGGAAGCCTTTGCCCCTTGCAATAGTGCCAAGCCCTGGAATTCAGGTATGTCCCAATTTGTGTAATTAGAGGCTCCTGACTAGTTAATATGAATTAGATATCTTCTGGATATTTAACTAGGGTAGGGGGCTGTTAGAAGGTATTCTTTGGTGCATCCTTTTGGAAAAAAAGATTGTCATCCCTCCTGTCCCCCATCGACCCTAGTGTGCATCTTCACATGTTGGCTAGCAAAATGCTGGGTCTTGTTTTGTCCTGGAAGAGACCTAAGTGCCGTGCAGTTTGAAGTGGAAGTCAGAAATGTGTTGGTCGTGACTTTCCTGTCCCCTGGCAGGGCCTGACCTTGGAGCCAGGTCCTCAGGATCCTCACCCCAGATTGTGAGCTCTGGGAGGCAGGGACCCATCTATCTGTTCTGCCTACCAGGGAGGATTCCCAGCACCTAGCCTGTGCCTGGCTCACTGAGGATGCTTCACAAACATATGGACAGCAAATGACTCAGGAGAAGGTCCTAGATGCTCTCTCTTTCTCTCCAGAGACAGAAGTATCTGGGGTTAAGATAGGACATCTCTGTGACAACTTCCTCTCTAACCCTACACGATAGTTTTGGTCTTGGCCCTGCACTCACTGGCTACATGACCCTGGGCAATCCACTCAGCCTCTTAGCCTCTTAGCGCCTCAGTTTCCTCATCTGTGAGATGAGGCAGCGGCAGAGCCACCCTGTCGGATCTTGTGAATTTGACATCTTGTGCATGGAGCATGCACTTGAGGGGGGCCCAGTGCTCCTGCTGCACCGATGGTTTGTCAGAGCCTGCGTCTCTGGGTACGTGGCGGTGCTGTGGAGCTCACATGCACAGAGGCCTCCTCCTCCAGCTATTCTCGTCATGGGGGTAAGGGTCCGATTGGGGTTCAGGTCCCTTGGATTTGAGCAAAGAGGTGTAGGCAGGCAGCTCAGCTCCTTGCCTTTCCCCTTCTGGGGGTGGGGCAGGACTTGGAGGGGGAGTGTCAACAGGGCAGTGGTGAAGTTTTGTAAACAGAATCAGTAATGATGCCAGCTTGGGGAGCAAGAGGCCTTTTCCCTCTCCTGGCACAGTTGGGAGGAAGCTGTGAGACACTGCTTTCGTCTGACGTGAGTTGTGCTGGCAGCCGCCGTGGAACTGGGTCGGGGGTGTGTGCAGTGTCTGTGTGTGCGCAGAAGCATTCCGTTCTGACAAAGGAGAACAGGAGAATATGGGAACTTACTCATTTGTAGAATGGAGACCAGCAAAGTTACAGTGAGCACATCCCAGGCGGCAGCAAATGTGGCAGGAAGAGAGGACCCTGCAGGGCTCACGGGGGAGTCGCTAGGCTCAGGATGGGGTCCTGCTGGCCAGGTGTCATCTTGCACCACACAGAGCCACTTCAGGCCACTCCTGGCCTGCTGCCAGCCCCTGCCAGTGGGAGCAGCCTCCCAGCCCCCGTGCTGGCCTGGGGACTGGCCTGAGGAGGACCTGTGTCCCTGGGGAGGCAAGCAGGACCCAAGCTGGGGTGGCCAAGGGTGAACCTTACGGTGATTTCCTGTTTAAGGCAGTTCTGAGCTGGCCTGTTCCAACCTTGTTTTATTTCCCTTAATCAAAACAGCTTTTAGTTTTTTCTCATTGTAGAAGTAACATGTATTCATTAGTAGAAACATTTTTAGCTACACCTGGTGAGGGGAACAACCCCTTCACTCACACTTCGGCACCAGAGGGATATGTGTTAACATTTGGTGTACCAAAAAGACCCTGCCAGATCTTTTTTCTGTTCAAGATGTAGATCCATTTTTACAGAATGCAGACTTTCATAACACTCTTTAGTAATGTGTCCTTTTCATTTTGTGCTACATTGTGACCATGTTATTATTATTATTATTATTAGCTATTTTAGATATTGAGGTTTATGTAGAGACTAAGATGACAGATAAACACCGATGTACTCAACAGCAAGCCTTCCAGGGTCTGACTGCTGGGGTTCAAATCTTGGCTCTGCCGCTTACAATGGCTGTGACCATGGCCAAGTTGTTCAGCCTCTCAGCGTGCCCATCTGTAACGTGAGGTAACAGTGGTGCTGTCCTGCTGGGTTGTATGAGCATTAGGGAAGCTGATTATGTAGCGCACTGTGGGACAGTGCCTCGAAGTATCCCCGAGTACTCCATGAGAGTGAGCTGCTGTTGCTGTTGTTGTTGTGGTTGTTGCTATTATTATTATTATTATTATTATTATTATTATTATTATTATTTCTATGTACTCTGCGTTAGGCAGAATAAAGGTGCACCCTCACCCCCCAGCGATATCCGATATCCGTGCCCTAATCTCCAGAAGCTATGGCTCTGTGATGCTCTATGGCTAAAGGCTCACTGCAGAGGGGATGAAGGGTCTTGAGGTGGGGAGATTATCCTGGATTACTGAGTGGGCCTGATGTCACCACAGAGGTTGCTATAAATGGAAGTGGGAGGGCGGAGGGTCAGAGTCCAAGGAGGTGTGATGACAGAAGCGGAGATTGGAGTGATGGGATCAGGGGCTGTGAAGGTGGAAGGGTTCACAAGCCAAGTGATGCCGGCAGTGTCCTGCAGCTGGAGGAGGCAGGAAACGGACCCTCCCTTGGAGCCCTGCTGCAGCTCCATTTTAGCTCAGTGAGACCCACTTTGGGTGTCTCAGCTCCAGAGCCATAAGATAATAACTTTGCGCTGTCTTAAGCCACTAGGTTTGTAGTGATTTGTGTAGCAGCCTCAGGAAGTGAAAACACCCTCCTGGCCAATTTAGGCAAATCGTAGTATTTGCTTTGGATCTCTTGTTTTTTGTTTTTTTTAATTTAAAAAATTATTTATTTTTAGAGAGTGGGGAAGGGAGGGAGAAAGAGATGGAGAGAAACATCACTGTGTGGTTGCCTCTCACGTGGCCCCCACTGGGGACTTGGCCTGCAACCCAGGCATGTGCCCTGACTGGGAATCAAACTGGTGACCCTTTGATTTGCAGCCCGTGCTCAATCCACTGAGCTACATCAGCCCAGGGCTCTTTTTTTTTTTTTTTTTTAAATAAGAAATAAAATGTTATAAATCTTGGAGCATGGTAATGGATTTATGGTGGGCCCTTCCCTGTGGGTCTCTCATAGTGTACCCATGCCAGAGCAAATTGCAACCTCGAACCATTGCCCAGCCTCCTTATCTGTGGGCTGTGAGCACTGAAGGGGGTTGTACAGTGTGAAAAAAATATTATGAATATTGCTAAAACTTCATATATACCCCTCCTTCTCTAGAGAAATCAGTATCATGTGATAATTATTATTCCCATGTATTTTTTACATTTATTTCAAATATTTTATTCTATAATTAGCACATAATATATTGTTTGTGAGGTACCCTCATCGATATTGGCACTGTTATTTTTAACTGCCGTTGGGGGTCTCAGTGAATACACCTTGCGAAAGTCACCTGTCCTTTTGATCATGGGCACAGGTTGTTTCCAATTATGAAAAATTTCTCATTCCAAGTATATGCTTCTGTTTTGCTTGAAATGGCTATAGTTTTCCACCTTATTTTTATTTTTTTAACAATCTCTTATTTTTGGATATGACATAGTTTATTATTTTGCTGTGTCAGCCATTGATCCTGGGAACGTTTTTCTAGCTAACTCTTTATCCATAGGGTAAATTTCTGAAAGAATTTCTGGGAGGAAGGGAAGGATGTGTCACCGGCTCAGGGCACAGAGTGTCAGTTGTCCCCAGGGAAGCCACGCCGACTCACATCGCCCTGCACCCTTGCTGGCACCTGGGCGTCTGTCAGCTTTTCCATCTGTCACAGACTCAGAATTCTTCAGCAAATGAAGGGTCTCATGAGTGTGGTTTGTACTTCCGTCTCCTCCTGGCCTGGCATTGGTTCTGGTCCAGGCCCGAGAGCAGCAGCTCGATTCCCAGAAGATGGGTGCATCTCACTGTGACGTCAGCATGACCGCCTCGGAAGGTGGTCGGAAGACTAGTGCTCTTGTCTGTGGCCCGAGGCTGCTGGTCCGTCCTCGTTCAGTCCACATGTGAAGTTGCTATGTTCCTGATCTCGATGAGAAACTTCATGTGCAGGGAAGCCTAGGAACTTTCCAAGGTCGACAGCTGGGATTTTGTTCCAGGGATTGTAACTGCCCAACTTGTGTGTTAGTAGAACAGCCATCTTCTGGGATACGACTTGAGTGTCATTTTCCTTTCTCAAGAATAAAGCTTTTATTTTTATTTTATTTATTTAGTTTTTAAAAAACTTAAAAAGAAACCCTCCCTCAAGGATATATTTATTGATGAGAGAGAGAGAGAGAGAGAGAGAGAGAAAGCATGTGCAACATTGATGTGAGAGAGAAACATCGATCTGTTGCCTCCTGTACGCACCTGGACTGGAGCTCAAACCTGCAACCTGACCAGGGATCAAACCTGCAACTTTTTGGTGCATGGTACGATGCTCCAACCAACTGAGCTACCTGGCCAGGGCGAGAATAAGCCTTTTAATGACCTTCCATTTTGAAGCTGGTTCCACAAATATATGGCTTCACCAAGCTGCCAATCAGAATTAGGTCTTCGGTCCTTCGAGGTGAGTGGTGTCTGGTCTCTGTATGTTTAGTGTCTGGCACTGGGTGACCCCAGTAGGTGCTCAGTAAATGTGTGCTGTTGACCTGTCACTTTTTTTTTTCCCTAAGGAGGACTCTACTTTCTGTCTTTGTAGACTTGCTCATTCAGAACATTTCATATAAATGGAGTCATACGGTACATAGCCTTTGCATCTGACTTTAATATAATGTTGCCAAGGTTCCTCCACGTCATGGAGTACTTTATTCCTTTTTTGGCTGAGTAATATTTTACTGTGTGGATAGGCCGCTTTTGTTTACCCATTCATCACTTGATGACATTTGGGTTGTTTCCACTTACGGCTGTTATTAATAATGCTGCTGTGAACATTTGTGTGCAAAGGTTTGTGTGACTGTTCTCATTCTCTTGGATATATACCTCACAGTGGAGTTGCTGGGTCACCTGTAACTCTGTGTGTAATTGTTGGAGAAACTGTCAGGCTGCTTTCCAGAGTGGCTGGCTGCACCACTGTGCATTCTCACCAGCACTGTACGACGTTCCAGCTTCTCCACAGCCTCACCTCACATTAAAAAAGGTAAAAAGGAAAAGAGGTGACATTAATTTTAACAATAAGTTTTATGTTACTTAGTATATCAGCACTTGTCACTGTCTGTCTTTTTGATGGTAGCTGTCCTAGTGGGGGTGAAGTCGCATCTCATTGTGGTTCTGATTTGCATTTCCCTGTTGGCTCATTGTTCTGTTTTACACAGAAACTCATTATTTATGCTTCTTAGTTGATACAGTGTTTTCCCATGAAACACTCTGTGGGCAGAGTTCTGACCTTACTTTCACTTACCTGGAGTTGAGCATGGTCCTCTGGTGCTTACCATGGGGCAGACATGTGAAGAAACTCTGAAAAGGTTAGCGTGAGCCTGTGGGCATGGACACAGATCAATAGGGATGTGATTCCTGGCTTGAGTCTAGAACCATGAAGTTTGAACCATTACATCTGCTCTTTCAGGACAAAAGGACCCTTTTTTTGAAGGTGTAGCCTCCCCTAGTTTTCTTAATAAATGTTCGAGTTCATTCTGATGCTGTGAGTGAGGTGTGGCACAAATTTTCCATCCTTTCAAGGTTTGCTACCACGGCCCAGGGTATCCAGACTTAGTTATCTTTTCAGAGAGCCCTGGAAATGCCTTCTCATCTCCCAGCTGCCTTAGCCCCTCTGCCTGCCATTTGACTGCCAGCCACCCCTTAAGAGGAGGAGTTAGGGGAAATGGAATTGGGAGGCACTGCTGGCACCAGGATAGGGAGTGTTCTGAAAAGTTTGGGAGCACCTTGCCCTGGCCAGTGTGGCTCAGTTGGTTGGGCATCATCCCGCAAACCAAAGGATTGTGGGCTCAATTTCTAGTCAGGACACATGCCTGGGTTCTTGTTTTGGTCCTCATCTGGAGTGCCTTTGAAGGACAACTGATTGGTGTTTCTCTCTTGCATGGAGGTTTCTGTCTTTCTCTTTTGCCTTGCCTTCTTACCTCTCTCTTAAAAAAACAAAACAAAACAACAACAACAACAAAACCCAAAAAAACTTCTGGGAGCACCTTGAAGGCGTAGTAGTGATTGCATTTCTTGAGCCTGTGCCACGGGTCAGCATTGTGCTGAGCGCTACAAACACCTGTGTAGCCATTCATTGTGTGTGTGGGTATTCATGTACAGTTCCCAGTAATCACAATGTGCCTTTTCCTGTGAGTTAGGTGACCTTGGATGACATGCTGAGGGGCACCAGACTTTTTAGAGGAGCTATATCAGGTCAGTTTCCCCCAAATACCATGTGCTGTAAAAATGTAGATTAAGAGATTGAAAAGAGAAGCCACGGGCTGGGAGAAAATGTTTGCAAAACGTGTGGCTGATAAAGGACTTGTTATCCAAAACATAAAAAGAATTCTTAAAACTCAACAATAATAAAGCAAGCAACCCAATTAGGAAGTGGCTAAAAGAGCTGAACAGATACCCCACTCCCTTTCCTAACCCACTCACGCTGCCCCACCCACCTGCCCATCTGCTGTAGACAAACGCCCCTCCCAGACCAGTGCTGCCCGGTGGAAATACAGCGTGAGCCCTCAGTGCCAGCCATGTGCATTGTTTAAAATTGGTTAGTCACCACATTAAAAAAGGTAAAAAGAAAAAGAGGTGACATTGATTTTAACAATAAGTTTTATGTTACTTAATATATCTAGAAGAATTCTTTCAACATGTACACAATAGAAGTCTTAATGAGATTTAATATTCCTGTGTTTGGTCTGAGTCTTCAAAATCTGGTGTGTAGTTGATACCCATAGAACATTTCCGTTTGGACCGATTCAATTTCGAGTACTCAACAGCCATATTGGGCCAGCAGCTGCTGTATCAGACAGTGCTGTTCTAGAACATGCCTCCTTCCTCTTTTTGCATTACCCACTTCCTTTGTCATCCCCACATTCTTTCTTCTTCCCCAAGCAGCAAAGGTGTCCTCCACGTGGCAGTGGCTGTGATGATCGTGCTGTGAATTGTGTTCCACTTTGTGAGGTCAGGTGGCTGTATTTTCCCACGGAGGCTGAAAATGTGCAATCATTCATGTCTGCTGGCTTTGCCATCTGCTTGGGTGTCTGTCCGAGATTTAGGCGTGATACCCAATCACGGGGCCTGAGCACCCAGTCTCAGCTGTGCTTCTGCAAATTACTGGGCAGTCCGCAGTAGAACCTTCTCCTGGAAGTGTGGCCTGTCCCAGGTAGCACTGACCAGCTTCAGTGCCTGTCGAGACTCAGGGGTCTGCTGACATGTGGCACAGGTTGGCAACTGGTCTTGTAAATTGTGACTGAGTAAATTATATGTGTATGGAAAGAAAGTAGAGTGCTGGGGGGCGGTGTGAGGGTCAGGGAGGGGGTTTGGGTATGGAAGGCCTCACTGAGATGGTGACATTTGAGCCAAGACTTGGAGAAGGTGAGGCGTAAGCTCTGTGGACTCTGGGGAAGAGAGTAACAGGCACGAGCTGGGCCTCAGTCTCCTCTAGCCGCCGGTGACCTGGACGGTTGGTTTTGTGTCAGGGAACAGACTATTGGAGGCACTCCTGCTGCTTGCCCTTGGCTCTGTGGCAAGCCTCTGCCAACACCTGCAGTTGTGCCTGCAGGCTTTTGCTGGCCTCTGCAACAGGGCAGTCTGGGAGAGTTAGTGCCTTTGGAGGGGACTAAGGACAGATGGAGAGCTGGTGGGCCAACACCCCAGTGTGCTTGCCCTTGGTTGGGACAACTCTGAGACGTGTTCTCCACTGGCATCTAGGGTTCCTGGTGGTTTCAGTCGCCTTTGCCCACAGGGACAGTGGGCTTGGCAACAACCTTGTACTGGCCACATTCCCTGCCTGGCTCACTGCCCTGGATTCCTCCTGGCGGTGCCACGACTTGGATGTGCATCATAGCCTCAGCACCTGGGCCCGTAAGACAGAGACACTTAGACCTGTGTCGGGAAGCACGGGGCCAGAGCTGGCCGCTTTGACACTCCCGTTTTGTCTGTGCCCCGTGTGTGCACACACTCGTTACTGGTGCCAGGACATGTGTGTGTGGCTCTTTCCCTTGCTGCCGATGACCCAGGCTTCCCTGCCACCTGTCCTGATTCCAGAAAGAGCGTGTCTGATGGCCGCTCACCACTGCCAATGCACAAGCCGTGATCTGTTGACTGGTGTGGAGTCAAAAACTAGCTCAAGCCAAAAAGAGAATTTACTGGAATGTGGGGCTGAGACGAATGCCCAGTAACTCATGCATCCCAGGAACCAGGGCCTTGGGGAACCAGGAACTGCCTTTCATTCCCGGTCCATCTTTCTGCTGGCCTTTGCGTTCTGTCTGCGTTCTCTCGTTTTCAGACAGGCCTGGTCTGCAGAGCAGACTGCAGGGCCGTGAGCAGACCCAGCCCGGCAGCCCGCTGAGTGCCGCCTTCTCTCAGCATCCACAATTGGTCTCAGTATTCATGGAGACCACAGCACCAAGTTCGCCTACTGGCTACAGTTTACTCCTGACTCCTAGACCAACTTGTGGCACTTGCGCAGACATTTGTGGACATGCGTAGAGCCGTGAAAAATTGGAGTAGTCGTCCCACACATGCTTTCCCAGCTGGCTGCCTTCTCGGTTCTGCTCTCCTGCTGTTAACAAGTGTCCTTTTCACAGACTGCAGTGGCCACGTTGTTCTCACTTTTGGGCTTTTGTTGGTGATTTTGTTGTTTCAAATGCCACCTCCGAGTGCTGTCTCATGCTCCTAAGCACAAGAAGGCTGTGATGTGCTTATGGGAAGAGAGCATGTATTAGACCAGCTTGTTTAGGAGTTAAGTCCTATGGCTGTTGGCTGTGAGTTCAATGTCAATGGATTAACAACACACAGGAAATAAGGTGTCTACGCAGAAACACACAAAACACTGAGAGTACCTATTGATCGGTTGATGAAAGTACTGCGACCAGAGGCTGGCAGGAACCTGACTGTGTGTCTCTCTGTCCCAGGAGCACTGGTTCAGTGTTGGCTGACTCAGTGTTCCCAGTGACCTTTACGGAAAAGGACTACTGTGCGAGGTGAGAATTGGCTCTGTATGTCACTCCGGAGATAAGCCTCCAGCTCTGTTTTTGTCTGCCTACCACTTGGGCCAATGACGTGAATGCTAGAAGAATGGGGTCTGCAGAGGCTGGGGGGGGTGGGAGAGCATGCATCTGACTTCCTGCCTCAGCTTGAGAGAGAGTCTTGTGGGCCTAAGCCACCCATCCTGAGTTCACATGCTCACTGGTGGGTGACCTTGGGTAAGTCACTTTACCTCTCCACAGTTTCCCCTTCTATTTAAAACAAGGGGAAATGTTATCCCCTTTATCAGATGGTTGCGTGGAGCAAATGAGTTAACATATGAGTGATTAGAAGAATGCCTGGCACAGAGTAACTGATAGGTGAACGGTGGTGGTTGTTGATAGTGATGGTAATGATTTCTGTTTTCTGTTGCTGTGTAACAAGCCATGTCAAAATGTAGTGGCTTGAAACTGTGATGGTTTGTCATTTTGCATGATTCTGAGGGAGTCCCTCTGCTGGTTGTGCTGGCCTTACTTGCATGGAAGTTCTGAGACTGCTTCGTGCACGTGGCTGGCAGTTGGTGCTGGCTGTCGGCGGGAGGCCTCTGTTCTCCACGTGGCCTCCCATCCTGCAGTTGGCTAGCCCGGCTTCCTCAAGTGGAGGTCTCCAAGGACCATTTTCAGAGGCAGGAGGCAGAAGCCGCAAGATGTCTTGCATTCTGGGCCCTGGAACTTGCACAAAATCACTTTGGTCTCATCCTGTTGGTCAAAGAAGTCAGAAAGCCAGCCCAGATTTGAGAAGAGGGAAATTGGCCCTTCTTTTGGTGGAAGGAGCTATGAGATGTAGTGGTCGTGCTTTTTAATACACCACAGTGTCCTCCTCATCCATCATCATCATCATCATCATCTTGAGGGTCACTGCCTACTTCTTCAAGGAGGCACTAGCGTGGTTTTGAATGCCCTTTATCAATTCTATTTTGTATGACTACAGCTTTGGTAAGCATAGTTGGTAAAAGAGGATCTCTCAGATTGCACCTGCCCTTCAGGAAGACTCCAAATGTGTATCTAAAATATCAGAGGGCATGTGGTGATCCTTTTACTTAACACTTTTATTGGTGTTAACACTTACGACATGTTAGGCTTGGCCCAGGGTGTGCAAAATTGAAACAAGTCCCCTGTCTTTGTGGGGCATATAGTCTGGTATCTCTATTCCTTGAGAGGGAAACAAAGGGATTCAGTGAACCCTTGGGTTTGAGAGCAAGAGCTCAAAGGAGAAGTCAAATCCTGGGAGGGAGGGGACAAGATAGAGAGACCTGGTTGTCATGTATTCTGTTCCTTCCTACCATGTGACCTGGGCCCAGTCACTTCCTCTCTGTGGGCCCAAGTCCCCAGCCTGTGAAGTAAGGATCACAGTACTTCATCGGGTTGTTGTGACGGTTCACTCACTGGGCTGGTGTGCTGAGCTTTCACAATTGTTCTGATCGTTTCCATCCCCTGTGCCTTGGTTTCCTCACTGGCGAGGGCCTTTCTGGCTCAGAGAGTCTGTGGGTGCAGTCAGCTCCTCACCTCCCACCTCTCTGTTCAGTATATGCCCCCATTCGTCTCTCTCATTCCATCATGTCCTTCTCTTTGGGAGCTCTGTCATACTGTAATTGCACACCATTTCTGTGGGCATCTGGTGCCTCCCGCCTTTCTGTCTGCCCTGGAAAGGGGGCTCTGTTTGTTCCACTTGCTGCTCCAGTGCCCTACGTGTTGACTGGCACACACCAAGTACACCGTAGATATTGTCTGAGGGGCAAATACTGTTCTTTTCCTCCCTGGGCTACAGTGAAATGGAGCTCTGGAGAGCTCAGCTTCAGGGACCATCTGTCTGGCGAGGGCTGTGTTTCTGGAGGCCTCGGTGGCCTGGACGACAGCCAGGCCAGAGCCAACCATCAAGCGCAGCTTACATCAGATGTGGCAGGCCCGGTTGGCGCTCACAAGCAGAAGGAAATGGTCAGAATAGTTTTTATGAGGGTGTTCTTGTCATGAGTTTCCATGGAAACTGAGGGCTGTCCACCCCATCACCCTGGCAGAAGGGAAGGTGTTTAGATGGATCATGAATAGGGGAATTTGCTTCCTCTTCCATAAATTAGTGAGAACTCACCAAATTTCTTTCTTTCTTTTTTTTTTTGGTGGGGGACTCTTTGAATCAAAAATAAAAACAAATATAGGCTTTGAGTGAGAACTTAGGGTATAGCCAATACTTGCATTTCATTTCATTTCATTGTTCTAGCAGTCTCTCCTAGGCAGGTGCAACTTCCCTCATTTTCAGATGAGGAAGCTGAGTCAGAAAGGATCAGTGACTTGCCCAAGGCCACACGGCCAGGGAGTCGCAGAGTTGGGGGGTCCAAACCCTGATCTGCCTGTCTCTGGAGTTTGGTGGGGGTGGCAAGGCTTGGGCTTGGAACATAAAGATCCTGTTGGGTGCAGGACTGCTCCCTGGGATGCATAGGGTGGGGGGAGGTAGTCTGTGTTCCTTCCATAGCCAGGTGGTTGGGCACAGCTGGCAGGGGAGGCTCATCTGAATTCCCTTGCAAAGTCAGGTTCAGAGAAGCTAAGGATTGGGCCCACGGTGTCCAGGAAGCCTGAGGCCACTCTAGGCACCACTCCTGATTCCTCGTTCAGTGCCCTTTCATGCTTTCTGGGGTGCAGTGGAGTGGAGGGAAGCAGTCATCTAAGCCATCTCAGAAAGACTGGACCATATCCTGTTTGAGTTTTTTAAATTACGTGGGCTATGGTTTTATTTTCTATTGAAAGAGGAATACACGTTCATTGCAGAACTGTTGGAATATACAGAAAAACACAGACAAAAGTATATCCCATTGCCTACCATCCAGAGATCGCTGGACCCAAGCTATCATTAGTTGTATTTTATCTTTAAGAGTCACAATCTCTTGCTAGATAGATGTGCCTGGTATTTTTTTTTTAAACTTTAAAAATGAACTTTATGATGTATAAACGCCTTGCAATGAAATGCACCCACTTAAAGTATGTGTTATAGTGCATTCTGACACATGTGTACCCCTGGTGACCACTACTAGCCTGATGATGGCAAAGGACAGTCCCATCCCGCCAGTGTCCCTTTGCAGTCAGCCCCCCCACCCCCCAGCAATCCCTGGTCTACTTTCTGTTTTGAAATTTCACATAAATTGAATTGTAGAATCTGTACTCTTTTGTGGTCACCTTCTCACGCTTAGCATAATGGCCCTGAGGTTCGTCCATGCTGCTGTGGGTCTTAGCAGTGTGCTCTTTTCTGCATGGAGTGGCATTCCACTGTCTGAGGACACCACCATCTCCTTACCCGCTCCCCTCGTGGGCGAACTTGGGCATCTCGGTTTCTCCTTCTGTAAGAGTGGGGATCGTATCTACTTTACTGGATTGCTGCACGGTCTGAGTTCCTGTGAGTGATGAGAAGAATGTCTGGCACGCAGCAAGTGCCAAATGAATGGTGGTCGTTATTGATAGTATGATGGTTTTCGTTACTCACTACCGTGTAACATGCTACCCCCAGAACTTGGTGGGAGACATTGTAAGAGTTTGCAGTTTGGGGCTCTTTTAAATAATGTGAGTGAATGAATACTATGAAAAAGGGAAGCCTGGATGGCTGCTGCCTTTGTTGCAGCTCAGACACTGTGTATCTTGGAGATAGGCTAATAGTCTGCCTCTTCTAAGATGGGCAGGTTTTGTGTTGAGGTTTGGGAGCTTTGCTTTGGGGGCTCTGATCTGCTCAGTGCTGGCCCTACTTCTCACCCTATGTCCTGCCTTGAGCCTGGCTCCGGTCTTGCTGGGCAGACCCACTGGCTTGCCTCACTCAACCCTCAGGAAGTGGCCTCTGTAGAAAAAAAAAAAGTATAAGCAGCGGGTGATGAGCTTTAGGCCTAGTGAGCAGATCACTGGAGCGCAAAGCCCGAAAATAGATCTTTCTCTGCTAAGTTGCCGAGCAAGTGGAGGCAGTGGCAAATACTTTGCATAATTTTCTCCCCCAAATGAGAAGTTTTACACTGAACAACTTCTTGGAACCAAAAGAAAAAAAGATAAAAAAGATCCAAGTTTTTTTCTGAGAAGCACAGAGTGAGAGCCAGACAGGTGTGGGTTTGAATTCCAGATCCACCATTTTGCAGGCTGGGTGATCTTGGGCAAGTTTCTTCACATCTCTGAGCCTTAGTTTTCCTGTAGTCACTGGCAAAGATGAGACCAGACTCTGTGTATGTATGCAAAGCACTTTACACTGCATTTGACATGTGGGATCCTATAAATATGGAGTGTCTTCCCCCCCTTTATTTTGCCCTCTTTCCTTGTCCTAGAACTTATGTCTCAGTTTCTATTAGCTTCCTAAGTGTGGCAGGCAAGAGGGGAGGGGTAATGTTTGGCTTTTCTAGGAGGATGCTTCCAGAACTGTCTTTGAAGTAGTGTACTCCACCTCTGCAGGATGCGGGAGAGGAAGCTGAAGTGTAGGTATATATGGTATGCGTGAATACTGTCCCAAGGATGTCTACGTCCTAATGCCTGGAACCTGTGGATCTGCTTCTTTAAATGGCAAAGGGACTTTGCAGATTCAGTTAAGTTAAAGATCTTGAGATGAGGAGATCATCCTGGATTGTCCAGGTGGGTCCAGTGTCATCACAAGGTCCTTACGAGAAAGAGACAGAAGCATCAGAATGAGTAGAGGTGACATCCTTTGAAGGTGGAGGGAGCGGCCACATGGCAAGGAGCACAGAGGGCCAGGCCACTGAAGCTGAAAATAGCATGGAAACTGATTCTCCCTGGAGCCTCCAGAAGGGCTCAACCCTGCCCACACCTTGGCTTCAGACCAGGGAGACTGATTTTGACCTTGGAACTGAAAGAGATTACATTTTTGTTGCTTTAAGCCACTGTAATTGTGGTAATTTGTTACAGCAGCAATAGGGCACTTAGAAAACAGGGTAGGTTTATTACAGTTTCATAGGAAGGTAACTTCTCAGATGATGGTGTTTGGTTCATTTCTGTTTTTGCCCTTCTGTCTTGGATGGACTGTCTCGGTCTGGCCTTTGAGACTCGGGGGACTCTGGCTCCCCTGAGAGCTGGTCTCAGTGCCTCAGTGTCTGTGGTCAGGGCCGTGAGTCCCTGTGGCCAGGATAACTGCTGCAAAGAGGCTTCCTCTCGCTCGCTTTCTCGAGCAGGAAGGGAAATGAGCTGCATGCTCGCAGAGGTCAGGCTTCCTGTGTGCTGCCGTGGCCAGCCCACCGCACCGGGGTCCAGGTCGGGTAGGCGTGGGGGCTCACTGCCCATTGATCTCTGAAGCAAGTCCTCCCTGTCTGGTGTGGATTTGTGTTTAAGTTTTTAAAAAACAATTGTTTCATTGTAATTTGGCACCAAATGGCCGCTGGAAGTATGAGTGTTAGAGACTACCCCTAGTCCCTGTGGAGAAGTAGGGCCTCTCTGTTGGGACCCTGTTTGGGTCTGTCTTGGGCCCTCTTTCCGTGTTCTTCCTGTGCCACACTTGTGAGGTGACAGGGGTGGTGGGTGCTGGGCATTCACATTCAGTAGCAACTGTTACATTTAAGGAATAACACTAGGGCTGAGCAATGAAACACATCCCAAGGCTGCAATCTTGTTTGCCTCATTGGTTGCCATCTGTGACCTCTGTCCTTTCCTGTCCCATGACATCCCCTTTTATTGAAGATGACTCCTGTGTAGGCAGGATAGTGGCCTCCGAAGATGCCCATGAACCTGTGAATTTGTGGCCTCACCTGGCAAAAGAGAATTTGCAGATGTGATTAAGTTAAGGAGACTGACTTGGGGAGGTTATCGTAGATGTCTGGGTGGGGCATGCCATCACAGGGGTCTTTAAAAGATGGAACAGGGAGGGTGGATGGTCAGAGTGAGAGAGAGCGAGCTAAACATTCTGGCTTTGAAGGTAGAGGGAGGGTCCACAAGCCAAGGGGTGCACGCAACCTCTGGAAGCTGAAAAAGGCAGGGAAACAGATCCTTGCTGGGGCTCCCAGAAGGAACGCAGACCTGCCGACACCTGGGTTTTAGCCCACTGAGACCCATTTTGGTTCTGACCTGCAGAACTGTGCGACAACAGACCTGGGTGGTTTTAAGGCACCAGGTTTGTGGTACTTTGTTAGAGAGCAGCCATAGGAAACCCATGCATTCCCAAACAAGCATCTCTGTGCAGGGTCCCTTTCAGTGGTCCATCTGGTAGATATTTAGCGACCACCAGCCCTGTGCTAGACGCTCTGCTGGGCATTGAGACTCCCAGGTTGAATAAAGCAAGGCATTCACAGTATAAGGGGGAGATACACATGAGGTGACCATGCTAAGAGAGAGTACGTGTAGGGTAGAAAAAGACATGGAGTTGGACTGGGGAGCTGGGGAGGGTTTCTCAGAAAAAGTCATTGAGGGGAACTTGAAGTAGCAACTCTGGAAGGTCCAGGCGCCTCTTGGTTATCTGTACCTGGGCACCTAGTAAGACCTTCAGACTCAACCTGTCCAAAACGGAACCTGTCACCAAAAAAATTAAGGTTTCCCTCTTTGAAACTGGCTCCTCCTTGCTCCTTATCTCAGTGAGAGGTACAGGACCACCACCCAGTTACCCACATCCGAACTCTGGTGTCCTCCTGACTGCTCCTTCACCTGCTGTGTCAAATCTGCCCCCATTTGGAGATATGCAGAGATGGGAGGGACGGAGGAGAACATTTAGTACAAGCTGTTTCCTTGTTTAGGAAGCAGGAGGCAGTAAGTTTGAGGCCAAAATGATGGACCGTGAAGCACGGACTTCCCAGGTTCAAATCCCAGCCCTGCGCTGATGGGTGTGCCTTTGAGGTCAAATTACTTCCTTTTGAGGGCCTCCTCCTCACTGATGAAATGAGAATAACAATAGTACCAATGTCATAGGGATGTTTTAGAATGAAATGTGTTAATATATAAAAAGCACTTAGAATAACACAATAAATGGCAGCAGCAGTTGATAGAGAAGCCACTAAAAATCATGAAAGCAGCAGCCACTTACTGTGTCCTCTGAGTGGTTTTATTAACCTCTGTCTTTGGTGCTTTATAAATCCTCTTTGTGCTGCTTGATGAATCTGCCCATTTTACAGATGGGAAAAACTGAGCCTCAAAAAGTAGCATGACTTTCCTTAAGCCACTTAGCTGGAATAGCTCTGCTGTGATTTTTTTTTCTAGTATGTCTTTCGTGGCAGCCTGAGACAATCTCTAGCAACTCTGATTTGTATTGTTTTTTTGTTCTATTTTGTTTTGCAAGTTCTTCATTGTATCCATTTGGAAGTCTTGGATTTTGCTGGAGATCTGCAGAACCAGCCTTTCTGCTTCCCCTGGACAACTGGTTAGACACTGAAACCAGGGTGCTGGGCCCAGAATTTGTCTCTGTCTTCAGGCTCCTCAGTTCTCATAGGAATTGCTTCAGGCTCCACAGATTTTCCATTGCCATGCTAATGTGGCCCAAGGCTGCATTTCCCTGTTGACCTTGACTTTTTCATGGGACCCCTAGAGGTGGGATACATGGAAAAGTGCCTAGTAAATTAATGTCTACTGCAGTTATTAAAGCTTGATAGGGTTTTCAAGGTCTGGCTGCTTCTGTATAGCTGCAATTAAGTTTTCGGACCAAAGACTGGGACTTCGCATTTATTTCTTTAAAATCTCCTTCTCTGTTCCAGGTGAGTGATCAGAAACTCATCTACCTGTAGGATGCCAGGCAGGTGATCTAAATAAGAGAAATGAGCTGGGTCTGGGGGACAAAGGACAAGAAACACGGGCGGCAGAGTGGGTGAGGTGCCAGGTTTGGTGGGAACCATGGTTAGCAGGAAGCTGATGAGTGCCTGCTACAAGGTGAGCAGGCTGTACCCCCACACTTCAGGTTCAGGGTCAACAGATCTGTGGCTGAAAGTACAGGTTATTGTTGTAAACTTCTCATTTTTACAAATTATGGATTCAAACAAATAAATAAACAGCATGATCTTGACCTAACAAAACTCATCTGCAGCCAGATATACGTGTCGCTCCCCAGCCAATGATTTATAGTCTGTTTTCGATTGTTGTTGAGGACTGTCATGATTTCCATTGTTGCATGGGGTCTCCTCCTTTGCTTTTATCAGCTACAGTTTTGTTCAGCAGGTCCTTGGGGCAGGCGAGGGTCCTGGGAAGACCCCCTTGTGTGACCTTATGCAAGTTGTGAAACTCATCTGAGACTCAGGTTCCTCATGCAGAAGCCAGCCTTTGTAGTGCCCACCTTCCAAAGCTGCTGTGAAGCTTGGATGGGGCAGCCCTTTCCACAGGAACTGGGGAAGGGTGTGTTATGTAGATTTCAATAAATGTAAGTTTCCTTCCCCTCAATTTGGAGTCCTTCTCTTTTCCAAATTTTGGATTGGACAAAAAGGAACTGAGAAAGGCCAGAGCCTGGGGTTCATCTCTAGAGGCTGTTACCCAGGGTGACATTGCACTCGGCATCCTGGCACCTAGCCCACTGTTTGGGTTTCTTTGTTGTTTGTTTGTGTTGGCCTCGTTTGGACTTGCCTTGGGCCTGGAGATGCCCTGAGGAGGCAGTGTGGGTAGAGGGCAGAGTGAGCCCTGAAAGGAACCGATTCTGAGTCCTGGCAAGTGCCAAGGCCCTGCGGTCAGAGAGTGTTTGCTGTGTTTAAAAAAAAATGGCAAAGGGGGCAGGGTGTTGGGAGCAGCGTGGCTGGAATGATGTCAGGATCCGTGGGCATGTGGTCATTATAGAGACTCTACTGCATAGACTTGATCTTGTGTTTTGAAGCTTTTTTTTTTTTAAGCAACACATGTTGAATATTCAGTATAGTGAATAATTATGAGACAAACTACCACATAACCACCCCTCAAATCCAGACCTAGGATATTGTCAGCTCCCAGAAAGCCCCACAGGGTCCCTAGGTCACCTCTCCTCCCTCCAAACTGGCTTTCACTTTTCTTTGTGACTTGACCACCTATGTATGTGGCATTTTGCTTTTTCACTGAAAAATAGCTCAGGAAGTTTCTCCAGTTCAACTGAGCCACATAATCTAAGATGCCTTTTTTACTGGTTGCCTTATAGCTCACAGAGTGGCCGAACCACAATCAATTCAGCTAGTCCTCTACCTTCACTGTGTTTCTAGGTTTTAAATTTTTATTTAGCCACAGTGAATGAAAATTGAGGTTAAAGGGGCCCCATTCTTGCCCTATTATTGCAAAAATAATACCTGCTTACCATAACAAACTTGAGCAATATAAGTGGAAACAAGGGTATTTTTTAGGGTATTTGTTTTACATCTTTCCTGTGTGCATACATATTCATATGTACACATATACTTATGTACGTAAGTTTGTGTACAGTATTTATTTTTTAATTAAACTTATTGGGATGATATTGATTAATAAAATTATATAGGTTTCAGGGGTGCAGTTTTATAATACATCATCTGTATATTGCATTGTATAGTTACCACCTGAAGTCAAATCTTCCATCACCATGTATTTGACCCCTTTGCCCTTGACCCCCTTTCCCTCTGGTAACCAAAGTTCCCTACTGGTAGACAGGAGTCATTTCCAGTGTAGCCCCTGTGCCTGCGTCCCTGTGCCCCGTGCTGACATTTCTGCAGGGCGGGTTCCTAGCAGAGGAATCCCTGGGTGAACCTTTTAATAGACTGTGTCGTATTAGCACCTGGAGAGGTTTCCGTTTCACCACCCCAGCCTGGTTGTAGAAGGGTCATTATTGAGTTAATTCTCTGTTGTGCATGTTGAATCTCTCAGGCATTGCTAGACCCAGGAAGAGTCAGAAAATCACAGTCTTGCTTCTAATGATGATGAGGGGCGTACCTCAGCTCTGCCCTGGCTTTTTCTGCTTTTGTGGTTTTCATCCATTCATGATCTCTGTTTGTTTTAATTAATACGTGTCTGAGTTTTTAAGTTATGAAATGTTTCAAAATACATTTCAGAGCATAGAATATAATGTGATACTTCTGCACCCTGTCCCAGTTTTACCAACTCTTAGCATTTTCTTTATGATATTGGCTTGAGATCTTTCCTTAATTAAATGTTATAGATATGGCTATAAAGCCCTCTGTCATTTCTCCCAGAAATAACCACTTTGTGAAGTTGGTTTGTACCCTTCACTTTTATGTTTTTTATACTTTAAATACACTGGGGTTGCTGGAATCACCATTACCCTCGATAATGGGCTTGTGTCTTTTATCTAGGTTATTGCCATTTGTCTATACTTTAAAACTTTCTACAACATTGTTCTTGCTCAGCATTTTTTGAAGATAAACTTTTAATTTTGAATAATTTCAGATTTACAGAGTTCCTACAATCTCTTCCCCCAGGTTACTCCATCTTACATTACATGGTAAATGTACCCAAACCAGGAAATTAACATTGGTGCGTTGACTATTAACTAAGCTCCAGCTTTTATTTGGGTTTACCAGCTTTTCCAGTGTTGTTCTTCTTCTGTTCCAGGATCCATCCAGAATGCCAGATTGGACTGAGTTGTTCTAATTTATCTACATCAGTGCACGTAGGTCGTTTACAAATTGCTGTTGTAGAGTGACCACTGATGAGCGGGGTCACTCTGCTCACTCCTCCACCTCATGCTGGACACTCACGCTGGTGTCCTCGCTCCTTTGCCTGTGTCGCAGCGCTGTAGCCTGCGTGTGTGGGTTTCTGGCAGGTGTGTGCTGGGAGGTGGAATCTGCTGGTGGGCTGGTGTGTGCATTTCTAGTGTGCTCAGTGATTGCCAAGTCACTCATTCTGCTTCTTGACTGAGTTCCCACTTGGCACCAGGCACTGTAGATATGAAAGTGAGCAGGACAGAACTAAATAAATAAAGGCAAGACCACTTGCCAAGGGCTGCAGCGGACACCAGAGGACCCTTGAGGGAGTTGGATGAACACAGTGGGTTACAATGGGGAGGAATGAGAATGGCAAGGGGATGGGGCTCCAGGCAGGTGGAATGACTGAACGTGTGCATGCAGAGCTGGTGTGGTCAGAGTGTGCAGGCACCAGGGACCGTGTAGGCTCAAGGGAGCACACACCTTGTGTCCCAGCCAGTGACCACCTGCCCTTCTTAGAACACACCATGCGCATTTTCCTCTCAGGGCCTTTGCACTTGGTGTTTGATTTTCTTGGAATCTTCCTCCCAAACATCCACAACAACCTGCCCTCACTTCTTTCAAGCCTCAGCCTAGAGGGCACCTCCCCCGGGGAGGCTTTCCAGATCACACCTGCTACCAGAGCTCCTCCCCTGGCCCATCACCCCCATGCCTCACTCTGCTTTGGTTTAATTCTTACAGCACTTAGTGCTACCAGATGTAATATGTATTGATTTGCTTCTCAGTCTGCTCCCTGTGCCTCCCTTGCACCGCCCCCCCCCCCACCTTAGGATGTAATTCCTTGGGGGCAGGGATTTGGTCTGTTTGGTTCCCTGCACATCTCCAGCTCCCATGTACCAGGCACATGGGCCTTGAGCAATTCTTTGTTGACTGAATGAGAGGATGGGCATTGCCATTACTGTGATAATCTGTGGAAGATGGTAGCAAGCATTTAGCACAAGCTGCGTGTCATGCATTCTGCTAAGCTCTTTGGTGGGAGCTGCTCTCTCCTTAAATCCTCTTGTCAGCTCCATGAAACAGCCCTGCTGTCTTGGGTGGCTGCAGCACAGTGGGGCTGGGATGTGGACCTCTGCCTGGCCTGACCCTGAGCTCCAGCTGGAAGCCCATTTGAGTCCCTGGCAAATGCTGGGAAAGGGGGAGGCAGGTTGTAGGTTTCAGCCCCAGACTACAGAGCCAGACAAGCATTCATACCCCCTGGGCCTGACTCAAGTCTTATGGGACTAGGTGGGGCTTGGGAGGCACCTGCCTGCCTGGGCTGGACTGCTCCAGGGGACTCTCTTGCCCTACTCCCGCCTTCTCTGAAAGGGAAGGAAGATTCTCACCTTCTAGCTGGCTGTAACAGGAACTGCCCCTCCCCCAGAACACCCCCTACACCCCCACCCTAGTTTGCAAAACTGAGCCTGGTGGGGAAATGAAGGGCTGGCTTGCTAACCACAATGAAAGACTCATTTGTAAAGGCAAAGCAGGGGCAGTGGGCCCTTCTGTACCCCCAGCAGAAGGGATAGGCTTCTCCAGGCCATGGTCTTGCTGGAACCATTCACCGATCATGCCCCATGCTTGGACTTAGGAGCTTAGAGACAGTTATGAGCTGAGGGCTTTTCAACTTCAGTCTTCTGCTTTGTTAAATGGGGTAAGAATAGTCACATTGTGGTGATAGCATAAAACTCAAATGAGGGAACACATGTAAAGCCTTCTCCAGGGCCTA
Organism: Anoura caudifer; assembly: GCA_004027475.1. NCBI lineage: Eukaryota > Metazoa > Chordata > Mammalia > Chiroptera > Phyllostomidae > Anoura > Anoura caudifer. The sequence continues at coordinate 96,468 of PVKU01002385.1, forward strand.
ACTCCTTATGGACATGTCGGGGACATTGGCCAACCTATCTGCGGTGGTGGTGGATTGCTGGCGTCCCTCTCCTGCCTGCCTCTCCTGGCCTCCCCACAGTAGCAGATTTTTAGGAGTAATCTTCTGTTTAAGCAACAGACATAAATGAATATCTTCTAATGCATGCTCTTCTTTTCCTTTTTTAGAAGAATTTGCCATTTTAGTTAAGCTTCAGTGAACAGTCTGATATTGGGTTGATTGAGAACATAGTGAGGGCCAGACCCTGTTTCTACTAAGCTGAAGACTGAGACAGAGGCAGGCCCTCCTGCCTTGCGTCTGGCGGGGGAGGCTGGGGGTGCCCTGTCAGCTGTAAGAGAGCAGGGTGAGTACCAGAATGGGAGGGTGTCCATGTGCCAGGGGTCCAGGCATCCCCACCGGGAGCCATTTGAAGGCTTCTTGTAGCCCAGCTCGCACAGTGCTGGGCTGTAGCACTAACGCAGGGAAACCAGTAATTACCGTAAATGTGATGAGGGCCAGGAAAGGGGAAGTCGAGAAGAGGAAGGGAAGCCCTCACCAGGAGGGGGCATTTGAACTGAGCATTGAATTGAGATGAATGCTCGTTCCTGCCCATGGACTTCTCAGAGGACCTGCTCCTTCCCTACAAGAGAAACTTGCAATGTGAGGGCACCCCATTTGGTGTTCAAGGACCCTGTGAAGGCCCAGGATGAAATCACCCCTTTAAGAATGAGAACTTTACCTTTTGTTGTTCTTGTTTTTTTTCAGTCCTTACTAGAGGATGTATTTATTGATTTTAGAGAGGAAGGAAGAGAGAGAGAGAGAGGAAGAGAGAGAGAGAGAGAGAGAGAGAGAGAGAGAGAGAGAGAGAGAGAGAGAAACATCGATGTGAAAGAGAAACTTCCACCAGTTGCCTTCTGTATGTGCCTCCCTAAAGATCAAACCTGCAACCTAGATATGGGCCCTGACCGGGGATGGAGCCCATGACCTTTTGGTGTACGGACAACTCTCCAACCAACTAAGGCACCCAGCCAGCGCAAGGGCTTTGCCTCTTGATGGAAGGCTTTCTAGACCAAGAGGGCTGGGTGGGGGATATTACCAGGTGTGTAGTAGGTTCACCCCAGGGCTCTGAGGGGGGCTTCTGGAAACCAGGATCTTCTCCTGTAGTCTGTCCACATCCCTCTGAGTCCTTTCTCCTGGCCATGGCTCTGTCAGTCAGCTGCAGGACTTTGAGCTGGGGGTCTGGCCAGTGTGGCCTAGTCCCTGCTGGTGAAGCAGGTGGGCCTGCTGCTGTGGGAGGTGTCTGGGAGCCCCAGGCCTGTTCTGACCACTAACACGTTGAAAAGGTGTTTCTGTCTGTTTTATCTGATGACTGTCGTTGGCAGCAGGAGCCCTGATTACTTTTGGTATCTCTGCCAGTGGATTCTTGGCTTCAAAGAAAGTACCCACCTTTAGCCAGAATCTAACCTGTTCATTCCAAGGTTTTCTGAGAGGCCACTGTGGGAGCAGCCCACAGTGGAAAATGGAAATGGGGGGGGGAAGGGCTGGGCTCCTGGGCTGCAGGTTTTTCTCTATGAGACGCCCCCACGTCACTGCCTTGTTGTCTTTGGCATCGAGGCTCACCCAGGTGGCCCTGAGTGAATGACTTCACTTTCCTGAGCCGTCTCAGGAAAATGGGGGTTTGTTTCTAAGGTTGCAGGGAGGATTCAGGAGATGGTGAAGTCAGCTATGGCACCTAATAAATATTTTGTAAGGAGGGTTTGGTCTGTTCTCTGTCCAAATCAGGTGGTTTTGCTCTGGGCTTGACCTTGGCAGGCTCTGTTTTCTGCTGGCAGAATCGGTTGGTCAGTCTCTGTAGGTGCTGGTGGGGTGGCATTGGAGAGCCCTGTCTCTGGGGCTGGGCCATAGGGCTCAGACCCCCGCTCACCCAACCTGCTGGCACTTTAGTTTCCTGTCTTGCAAAATGGAGGTGTTGATAATAGTGGCCATTCACCTCTTAGGACTGCAGGGGGACCGCTGAGATGACGGACACTAGGCACTGGGCTGGTGGTCAACAGACCACATACTCTCAGAGCGGCCGCTGCCTATAGGGGTTTCTGGGGTGGGACCCTTCCCACGATGCTCCTGAGTAGAAGAATCCAGCAGGGCCCCACTGGGCCAGAGGGAGGTATTTCTTGGAAAGGAACTCATCTTGCCCTGTGTCGTGGTTGAGAGTGCAGGCCTGGGAGCTAGACCACCGAGGTCCAAATCCTGCTGGGCCAGCATGGCCTTGGACAAGTCATCTCATCTCTGCCCCATTTTCCCTGCCCGGGGAAAGCAGATGACTGTTCCAGCATCAGACGAGCGCACGTGCCAGAACTCTGGTGTGCTACCTGGCTGTACTGGATGTTTCTATAAATGCGGCTTTCCCTGCTCTTTTCTTCTCTTTGGTTTCCCCTGAATCCGAGAGGTCCCTGGTAGGAAGATGAGGGCCGGTGTTTTCCATGGGAGGATTCAACATTGGTCGTCCTCTAGAATTTTCTTTACCCCAAGTGGTCAAAGTTGAGATAATTGTTGATGTTCTCAGAGCCTTTCTTTTCCTGTGAAAGAACAAAGGACAAACCACCAGACTCAAAGGGCGAGCGTGTGTTTCTGTGCAGTGCTGCCGCTGCGCTGGGGTCAGGGAAGGGTGTGGCGGAACGAGAGTCCGCTGTTAAAAGGGGAGTTTGTGTTGGCTTTTCTGTGGGTGCTGAGAACTCTCAAATTCCTTGCAGACGTTCATAGAAATTGTGCTCTCGGTTATTGTTGTCCTTTGCACATGGGTGGGCCCCCATGCCAGGCCCAGCAATGCCATTTCCTCTGGGTTTCAATGACTGGCTTATCAGAAGGCAGCATGAGCATCTATTTCTGGTCTGGCTAGAAATAGTGTGGGTCCTGGAGGAAAGCAGAGCGTGGAGTTGGCTTCTAGAATGGTGAAGTGGCCCATAGGGAGGGAGTGGGGAATGCTCTCCCCGTGTCCCTGGGCAGACCGTGCGCTGGGTGCCCAGGGATCGTGAGTCAGAGGTGGGAATGTGATGGCCTCGAAGGTCCTTATGGCTTTTCTGATCAAGTTAAGGAGACCATCTGTTTGGTACTGGCATTGTTTTCTCCTGTTTTGATATCCTGCATTTTTAATCGAAAACTTGAGATGATTATAGATTGACATAAAGTTGTAGGAAATACGTGATGCAGGAGCTCCCATGTATACTTCACCGAGTTCCCCTCAGCGGTAACATCTTACAGAAGTACAGGTGCCATCACAGCCGCATTGACCCCATTCACTGCTGGTTCTGTTCAGTTTCCCCAGTTTTACCTGCACTGTGTGTGCTGTGTGTATGTGTGTGTGTGTTTAGTTCTGTAGGCTGTCATCACACGTGGGTTCCTGCGTGCCCACCACAGTCATTAGCCAGGACAGCCACACCCACCCCATCTCTGAGCTCCGAACACGTCTCTTTCCAAAAGACCTGTGTTTAATAGAGCATACGCATGGTGAAACGTAAATGGGGAGTGCAAGCTCAAATTGACACATGTGACTCTCCCCCTCCCCGACTGCCCCCGCAAATGCGAATCCTACCACCCCCACGAGGTGGCCGCCGCTCCGACTTCCGTCTGCATCTGTGGGTCCTGTGTGGCCAGCTTGCCTCACTCCCTCCAATGGTGGCTTCTCTCCCGTCATAACGGGAACGTGCCGAGGGCTGTGCCTTTGGCAGCAGTGGTTTCTCCACAGAACTTGGTCATATTGTCCTCTTCCTGAGGATGCTACCTTGTAATTCCTGTCATATAGGTGGTGGGACAGGTTTGCTTTTTACCAAAGGTATACGTCGTTCCTAAAATCTGTCTATTCAAGTGAAAAGGGAGAGTCGATTTAAAGGCAAATACTAGGCAAACAGTACCAGCACTGTGTAGGTACGGCAAACTTTATAAAGCTGAATGTCAAATGACTGAAACTTGAGAGTGTCAGTAACATGCACAGCCCCCTCCAGAGCAAAAACAGAAACAAAATATAAACAGAAAAAAAAGGAAACTAAAAACTGGTCTGCTGGGGGGAAAATCTCTACTTTGTCTTTCTGTAGTGAGGATCTTTGGTGTAATTTTGACACATAGTACTGTTTTCAGCAAAAAACATTTAAGAGGCTGCATATAGGTGGTAAGTCATTCCTATCATGTCTTAACGATTTGTCATATCTGCACATCACCTGTTTCATTCTGAATACTTAACATTGATTCACTCTTTTTAACTTAAATTTATTTTTTATTATTTTAAAAATATTTTATTTATTTATTTTTTGGGGAAAGGAAGGAGAACAAGGGGGAGAGAAACATCAGTGTGTGGTTGCCTCTCCCACACCCCCTTACCGAGGACCTGGCCTACAACCCAGACATGTGCCCTGACTGGGAATCGACCCAGCGACCCTTTGCTTCGCAGGCTAGCACTCAACCCACTGAGCCACACCAGCCAGGGCATTTTTAAACTTCAATTTATATGGAAGACACTTTGATCTCACCATTTAGAGGTGCCAGATGTGTATTCTTTCCAATTCACATTAAAATACATCATAATTAAGACATAACAAAATGTGGGTGCCATTTAAAGTTATCTCCCGTATCACATGCACAAAATGATTCTCATCTCGTTTCCAGAGGGAGGGAGAAAACATCCTATTTAAGTGACATGATTACAATGAATATATGAAGAATTATTTGATGGTCGGTGTTTGGGGTTTTAGCTGGTCAATTCATAAAGCTGCTCTTTCTGTCATCTTCCCCTCATTGCAAAAACAAATGAGAACTGAGGCACAGGTAACTGATAAATGGCTATGAGAAGGTTCACTCTGTGTCTGAGTGCAAGTATGGCTTACATTGACCTCTGGCCCTTGACCTCTGACTTGCTCACTCTGTCACTGGCACTGGTGGATGCACACGGGCATCTTAGAGGCAGCTGCCCTCTGAGCAGCGGGGAGTAGGGTAGAACCTGTGGTTCCTGGGGCATAGACCAGAGCTGGCCAAGGAGGCTGAGCTGGGCACGCCCAGTTCCGTCTTCCGGACTTTCCTGTCGGAGCAAGTTCCCTGCTCCCCTGGGGAGAGGGAGTCAGTCTCCAGAGGGAAGGGAAGCTAGGTGAATTTCTCTAGGATCACCTAAAACTCTTAAACAACCATGAAAAAGTAGCAAGCATTTCCAGGTGAATACAAAGCCGTACAATGGCAGGTACCTAATTATTTGTGTGGTTTTGTTCTGAATATCTTCGTATGGAAGTGTGAGGCTGGAATATTCTCCACTGACTGTCAGCAGAGTCTCAACAACTGTTAATTATTTTTAAGCAAAGATAAGGGCACCCCATGTCTGGGCTTTAAAATATTTTTTTTATTTCTAAAACTCATAGAATAGTTTACATCTTACCAAGTTCTTTCAGACATATCTACTGTGGGATAGATATTATTTCCCCATTTTACAGATGAGAAAGTAGAGGCAAAGCCAGAATAAAGAGACCTACCTCAAGTCACATAGTTGGGATAAGCAGAGTTGGATTTAAGGTGCATGTCTGCTGGATTCTTCTAAAGCTGGGCTCTTTCTACTCTCCCACATCAGACCTTTTCTAGCCACGTGTTCTGCAGTGACTCTCACTTATCTGGCTGCAAGGTCTCAGGCTGCTATGTATGTGAAGTAGCCTGGTGCCCCTGGCTTTTACAGCAGGGTCCTTCCCTGAGACATAGCAACACTGAGGCAAAGTGAAACCACCAGCAGTGGGGAAGGTGGTGTAGAAAGGGGGACGAAAGAACATCATCCCAACAGCTAGACTAACCTTGACTGAGACCTCCTGGGAGCCACAGGGTTTTTAGTCAGTGTAATTGCACCTCAGTTGCAGAACAGCTCAGTGAAGGAGGTATTGTTATCGCTGTGCGCCGATGAGGACACAGCCATGACTTGCCCAAGCTCCCACCTGCTATTACGGGGCAGAGCAGCGATTTGAAGGTCTCTGCCCTCTGGGACTCCCTGTGGGGAGGGCTGTCTCCTCCCCCTTCACCAGGTTATCTCCAGCCTTCAGAACTCAGCCGAGATGCAAGCCCTCAGAGAAGCCTGTCTTCCTGCTGCTGGAAGGAGGCCCAGTGTTGGTATTTTGCTCCTCTGAGATGTTTAGTGCAGTTGCAGATTTACGTGTTCATGTGCTGGTTTGGACAGGACCTGTCCTCCCTTCCAGGCTGCGGGCTCCCAAGGTCGGGGACTGGGTCTGTCTGCTTCATCCCCTCTCTCAGTGAGTCACTACTTGCCTGACTGAATGACAGAAAGTAGGAGAGGAGGGTGGGACTGCATGCCGGAGGTGCCCAGAACTTGCCCGTCTCCTCTCTCCTTGAATCCCTCTGGTGACTCCTTGGCGATAAGCTTGTTTGCAGATGGTGCCTCCTGAGGTGGAATGTGGGAATTGGGGAAAAGGACACTAGGCAGATGTCCAGGTGGGGTGGCAGGCAGCCTGAGAGGGGCCCAGGGTCAAGAGTGGGAGGAGAGAGGAAACGGGAGTTTGAAGAACAGGGTCATGAGGACAGACAGCAAGGGGGGCAGTGGTGTTAGGCAGGGAGTGGGAGGGGGCTGGAAACCCAAGTGTGTGTCTGCAGGTGACGGGGTGGGGAGGGCACAGGAGATCAGCCAGACCTGGGGAAGACCAAGGTGAGGCCGGGAGTGGGGAGGGTTTTGCAAAGAGGTCTCGATTCTGTGGCTGCGTTATCTCACTTCTTCAAGCAGGAAACGCAGCCGCCTAGTCCTGCCTCACCAACATGCAGGGTCTGAGCTCTGGCCACCACAGCCAAACTCTGAAAATAAAGTCGGTCATCTGAGTGACTGTGTGCGCCCTTGGCAGAAGCTCTCACCAGTGAAGGTCAAGCCACCCCTGTGGCCATTTGCCCGTCACCCTTCCCATTGTAACTCCTATTGTCACCGAGCTGGGGGTGATCTTTTTTTTTTAACCCTTTGTCATGCTTTTACACACACATGCACATGTATAAATGTAGGCATCCCTTCTTAGCTGAGCCTAATGCATTCCTGAAAACATGATGGAGAGCATCTTCTTTAGACAGCATGGCAGTATAATACATTATATTACATGGATACAGATGTAATGTATTAACCAACTGATGAAAAAAACCCCAGCCAATTTCCCCAGATTGCTTAACACCCTTAAATACCTAGAAATGAACCTATCACATATTTCTGCGTCGCCAGCAACAAATACCTGATTATTTGATGTTTTAATGAACTTGTCACTAGTTTGTGAAAAGTACATAGGATAATACAATATATAGCATTGGTTGTAAAATTTGTTTTTTTTTCCTGTCCTCTGTTTTATAACTTAATAGACAGGACACTGATATAGTCTGTTAAAAATACTAAAGGTAATCATCAAATTGGACTCTGGTGATTTGCTTGTCAGATGCAAATGCTAGGGCTCAGGAAGGATGAGTTCGGGGTGGAACATTGGGTTTGCTACACGGCGATTTTCCACGTGGGAGCGCTGGGCATGCTGCCCTCCTGTTGCAGGCGGCTGCGCAGCTGCGTTTTCCCTGATGCCGCAGGTGTGGCCCCAGAGCAGGTGTGCGTGTGATCTGGGTGGAGCATTTTTAGTCAACACTGTTTACAAGTTGTAGTGGATGTTTAGATAGAATGTGAACAGCAAGGGACACCTGTGTGCAGTATGTGCACACACATGTGTGTGCATGCATGCGGTTACACCAGCATGTGCACACACAGGAGCATGAATCCAGGATCCTACTTACATGAGCCATTGTGAAGTTTTTCCACATCAGTGCTGACAGATCTGCCTCTTCATTTCCTATAACACATACATTGAGAGACTGTTTTTCCTTATGTGAGTCCCTCTTTGTTCAATTGCATTAATCTTAAAAATAATGGCTACAAGAGTTTAGAAGTTACTACATTTTATTAGTTAAAATCATCAGGCACTATTTTAATACATGCATGTGTACACCCATATCTAGACCCACACTCATTTAATACTCAAAGAGCACTTGGTGCTTCTGCTGGTCACCGGGAGTCATGGGGAGGTGAGGCTCCTGCCTGAAGCCACCTTGGATTTGAACATAGTGGGCTAGCTCCCGAGTCCATCTGCTAATCACCAGCAACTGCAGGGCACATCAACAAAAGTGCCCTACAGGCCCCTCAGGCTGCTGAGTATCGTAGAAAACCACCCCCGCTGGTGAGGGATTTTCTTCCTGCTCTCTCAGGGCTCCTGGTTATCAAGGGGGTGGCCAAACAGTGGGCAGCCTGCTGGGGCCTGTGGAGCTGGCCCTGGCCCACCCAGAAGGCCTGGGAAGTGGTAGTGGCAGCTGTGAAGGGCTTAGTGGTGGCTCCACCGCCACCTTCTCCTCGTGGAGTCCCCAGCTACCAGCTGATGCTCAGCAGGTGGCTTTACACCTGCATGTATGGGCCCTCCCTGGCTCAGGCTGACGGCCGGGACCCTCACCGTCACACCTGCAGCCCTGAGGGTGTGGTCAGTAGACCACTGCCTTCCACTCTGAGGAGAGACCCTGGAGAATGGAACACAGGTGCTCAAGCAGAAGCTTGCACGTGACTGTTCATAGCCGCACAGTTCCCAGTAGCCGGAAGGTGGAAGCAACCCATGTGGCCGTCAGTGCACGAGAGGATAAACGGAGCGCGGTCCCTCCACAGACAGGAGTGCAGCACTGACACACGATACGGCGCAGATGAGCCGTGCAGGCGTTTGCTGAGTGAGAGAAGCCAAACACAAAAGGCCACCTATTATATATGGTTCCATTTAAGTGAAATGTCCAGAGCAGGCAAATCTGTAGAGACCGGTTTAGCCAGGGGCTGGTGTGGGCTGAGAGGGGAGTGGGGAGTGACAGCTCCGAGGCGTGGGTTTCTTTTTGTGGTGATTTTATTAAAATGTTTTAAATTGACGCTGGTGGTGGTTGCACTCGTTTGTGGATTACTGGAAATCATTAAGCTCTATGTTTTTTAAGTCTTATTTTTGTTTTTATTTTTATTATTTTAAAAATCCTTATCCAAGGATATGTTTATTTATTTATTTTTTTAATATATTTTATTGATTATGCTATTACAGTTGTCCCATTTTTCCTCATCATTCCCCCCCACCCTGCACACCCCCTCCCACCCACATTCCCCTCTTTAGTTCATGTCCATGTGTCATAAGTTCTTTAGCTTCTACTTTTCCCACACTATTCTTGCCCTCCCCCTGTCTATTTTCTACCCACCATCTATGCTACTTATTCTCTGTACCTTTTCCCCCTCTTTCCTCCTCCCACTCCCCTGTTGCTAACCCTCCATGTGCTCTCCATTTCTGTGTTTCTGCTCCTGTTGTAGTGGTTTGTTTAGCTTGCTTTTGTTTTAGGTGTGGTTGCTAATACCTGTGAGTTTGCTGTCTTTTTACTGTTCATCTTTTTTATCTTCTTTTCCTTAGATAAGTCCCTTTAACATTTCATATAATAAGGGCTTGGTGATGATGAACTCATCATTTAACTTGACCTTATCTGAGAAGCGCTTTGTCTTCCCTTCCATTCTAAATGACAGCTTGGCTGGATAGAGCAATCTTGGATGTAGGTCCTTGACCTTCATGACTTGGAATACTTCTTTCCAGCCCCTTCTTGCCTGGAAGGTCTCTTTTGAGAAATCAGCTGACAGTCTGATGGGAACTCCTTTGTAGGTGACTGTCCCCTTATCCCTTGTTGCTTCTAGAATTCTCTCCGTCATTTTAATCTTGGCTAATGTAATTATGATGTGCCTTGGTGTGTTCCTTCTTGGATCCAACTTCTTTGGGACTCTCTGAGCTTCCTGGACTTCCTGAAAGTCTATTTCCTTTGCCAGATCGGGGAAGTTCTCCTTTATTATTTGTTCAAATAAGTTTTCCGCTTGTTGCTCTTCCTCTTCTCCTTCTGGTACCCCTATAATTCGGATGTTGGGATGTTTAAAGATGTCCTGGAGGTTCCTAAGGCTCTCCTCATTTTTTTGAATTCTTGTTTCTTCCTTGTTTTCTGTTTGGTTGTTTCTTTCTTCCTTCTGGTCCACTCCATTGATTTGAGTCCCAGTTTTCCTCCTATCTCTATTGGTTCCCTGTGTGTTTTTCTTCATTTCACTTATTGGAGCCTTCATTTTTTCATATAATTTGTGAGCAAAATCAACCAATTCTGTGAGCATCCTGATCACCAGGGCTTTGAACTGTGCATCTGATAGGTTGGCTATGTCTTCATCACTTAGGTGAATTGGCTCTGGGGCTTTGATTTGTTCTCCGGTTTGAGACTTTTTTTTTTTTTTGTCTAGTAGCGGATGTTATGTAGTGAGGGGTGGAGCCTTAGGTGTTCCCCAGGGCGGGGCAGCCCAGTTGCTGGGTAGTGACGCTGTATGTGGGGGCAGGGTCTGAGAGGGAACAATGGCGCTTGCTTCGCTCTCTGTGGATTCCACTCCCTTCCACCGCTTCCCCTTTGCCTGGGTTATCTGCATGCGAATGTGGGACCACCTGGTCAGCCAGCCACTTTGCATGGCCTCACTGGGTTTGCACAGCTGCCACCCTGTGCCCGGGTCTGCTAGCTGCCACCTGTGCACCTGGGGTCTGCTAGCCCCCACCTGTGCACCTGGGATCTGCCAGCCACTGCTGCCTGCATGCCCAGTCTGCACCTCCACTTTTTCCTGCCACGACTCCGCCCCTCTTACTGGTCTGGATGCATGGTTGTTGGACTTCCATACAGTTCAATTTTCTATAGTTCTGGTTGTTTTCTTGTTTCTAAATCTTTGTTGTCTTTAATTTTGGTTGTGAGAGGAGGCATAGTGTGTCCACCTACGCCTCCATCTTGGCCGGAAGTCCCAAGGATATGTTTATTGATTGTAGAGACAGATGAAGGTGGGTAGGAGAGAGAGAGAGAGAGAGAGAGAGAAACATTGATGCAAGAAACATTGGTTGCCTCCTGCACACGCCCCAGCTGGGGATAGAACCTGCAACCTAGGTAAGGGCCCTGACTGGGGATCGAACCCACAACCTTTTGGTGCATGGGACAGTGCTCCAGCCATCTGAGCCACCCTGCCAGGGCTGAACTGTACATTTTAAGTGGATGAATTTATGGCACATGATCTATCTATATCTTAATGAAGATATATTTTAAGAGAGAGAGTGTGCACTGATATCTGTAATTTCAGACCACCTGCTGATTAGAGATACTTTTGGGGGTCAAGGGGCAGTAACATCTTATCCCAGCTCCCTGTTGTGGCTCTGCTGGGGGAGCCAAGGGAAGCTAATAACTTCAGTAACTGAGACTTGTCCACATTCATCACCCTCTTCTGCCTGAACTAGAGAGGTAGTGGTCCTGTGAGCGCTCAAAAATAATGACCCTGCATTCCATGGGGGTGGCACAGAAACCCATAGCCTGACTCCGTGGAGGCTGCTGAGGGCTGGCCCTGGTTGCTGTAGCTTTCTCTTCTGCATGTGGAAGGCAGCTTGTTGTGAACACTGCAGCCCTCTGCCTGAGGCCTGGGAGTTGAAGCCCCCAGAAGCAGCCCTTAGCCTGTGGCAGGTGGGGTCAGGGGATAAAGACCCCAGCTGCCTTGCTTCTCAGTGAGGCGGACTCTGGGGACTGTCAGAGCCCCAGTGGGCTCAGCTCCAGGTGCCCGTGGGGTACCAGCTTGATAACATAGCCACCCCTTTCTCTGCTCCTTCCCTTCTCCTCTCACTTGCTCACTCCTCTACTGCTGTTTTCGGAGACCGCCTCCCAAGTACACTGCTTGTGCTTCAGTCCTCAACTCAGGGTCTGCTTCTGGGGAAAGCCAGAAGAGGGCACCCGAGGAACCTAATTCATTCATTCCGAGGGTCTCTGAGTTTCTGCCCTTAGCCAGGTGCTGGCGTAGGCAGCAGTGAGGCTCCAGCTGTGACTGGGACAGACACGATCTCTGTTCTCCTGGGGCCTTGAGAGGGAGCAGACACACAGGTGAAGAAATAAACTTAAAAATACAGATGGTGCTGGTGAGAAACTTCATAGCGCAGATTTGAAAATAGCAGGATGTGCCAATTCAGGGGATAGAGAAGGAAGACAGTATTGTGGAGAAGTCACTTAAGTGAGATCTGATGTGGGCAGGAGGCAGCTTGTGCGTGTGCATATGTGTGCACACACATGTGTGTGTGGTGGGACTTCCTGGTGGAGCACGGTGGGACGAGGGCTGCTTGTTCCGATGCTGCTTCTCATAGTCCCTTGCTTGACCACAGGAAGCTGTTTAAGGGTTCTAATCCTTATTCTTCCACTTGTCATCAGGCTGAAGGCCGTCTGCTGCTGGGGCTGCAGCCTAACTGAGCTTTTTTCTCCTGCCCCATCCTGCTCCCACACTCCCTTCTCCTTCGACTACCCGTGTCCCCCCCAGTAAACACCTGGATGGAAATCCTGCCTCACTGAGGCTCAGATTCTAGGGAACCCATCTGCAAAACCTGGAAAGCATCAGCATGGTGCCGGGCACATACTAAGTGTTCTGTGAGAATTTTACATGATTATTATCACCTTTAATTTTATCCTCATGGGTGAGACTGATGTTCCTGTAAGACACTTGGGGGCCAAGGCCAAGTGCATCCTGTGAAATGTTCAGCTTGTGGTTAAAAGTATGATGACTAGCTAGTCTATGTTCATGGGTAGGAATGTTCAATATGTCACTTCTTTACAACTTGGTCTATAGATTCAACACAACTTCAATCAAAATTCCAACAATTTATTCAGTGGCTATTGATAAACTGATCCTAAATGCTGTATGGGAGGCAAAGGCCTAGAATAGCCAGCACAGTATTGAAGAAGAACGAAGTCAGAGGGCTGACGCTCCCCCACTTCGAGACTTAATGTAACAGGGTTGTCAGGATGCTGTGGTGTCAGTGAAAGAATAAGCACATAGAAATGGGGCAGAACAGAGAGCCCAGTAATAGACCCACCCAAATAGAGTCAAGTGGTCTCTGTGAAGGAGCAAAGGCAATTCAGCGGAGGAAGCATAGTCTTTTCACAAGTATGATGAGTGGCCAGGACCTCTCTGGGGAGGAGAAAGAGGGAGATGGTCAGGATGACGTAGCAGAGGTGACCAGTCCTGGCTGGGGAAGGCGGGTGCCTGCAGCCCCACCTGGGCCGGGGCTGGGTGAAGGATGCTGCCTTCACTGACGTGGAAGCCTGTGCGGGCGACCAGGGCCACCGGCATCATTAGAGTGGCTGTTATTTCATTGTCTTTCTGTCGCCTGTGGTGTTTCCTCTCTCTGACATTCTATGTGTGTTTGTATCTCTCTCCTTGTCTGGGTGGCTTGTCCTCTGTCCCTGTCTGGGTCCCCATCTCCCTCTGTCCCCTTCCTCTTTCAACAACTATTCACGAGGCTGCACTGTATACCACCATCTCTGCTTACGGTAGGGATACAGTGGTGAGCAAGGTAGCACCGTTGAGGGAAAGAGTTCTGAGTCCCTGGTTCATACCCGTAAGCATAGCCTCTGGTCACTGCTATGGGGAGAGGGGCTTGGTCTGTATAACAGAGGAGGTCGGAGGGTTTTCCGTGAGTTTGGTGGTGATTGGACTGTGACTGGAAAGGAGAATTTGGAGCTAAACATCTAAGAGCATTCCTAGCAGAGCCAACAGCATGTCTGGGGTTCTGAGGTTGGGCTGGTGTGGCTGGAGCATGTAGAGGCCAGCCCTGGGCCTGGGTTCTTAGTCCTTACAGCACTGGACACCGTGGAAGATTTGCAGCCCAGGACTGCATGAGCATACCTGCATTTTATAAAAGTAGCTCTGGGGGTAACTTCGGGCTACTTCAGAGGGCCAAGTGGGATAGAGCAGGGGTGTTGGCCATGGAAATGGATAGAAGTTGACAAATTCAAGAGTGGTTTAGAAAGTAGAATTGATCAGACTTGGTGATTGCCTGAAGACCATGTTGCATTATCTGAAAACTATTTTTAGTTTTATACGTGTGTCATATTTTTATTATAATGTTGCAGCAAAGAAAAAAAGCTCACAGTAGGCTAATTCAAAGATTTCCTGTTAGAGATATTTTATGGGGAAGGAGACTGGTTAGACAGTCATCGTTAGGCTAGATAGGACATAATAAGGAATATTTGCTTAAAGTCACTAAGTTCTTGACTAGCAGTGAGCTGGGTGGGTAAGTCATTTCTGAGAACAGATGTTAATACCTTTCATGTTCTTAGGTGGTTGCAAAAGCAGTTAAATCAGCAATGCTGATTTCCTTCTAGAAGGCTGCGAATTTCAGAACAAACAAAGGATCTGTGTTTTGTTGTTTGTTTTGTTTGTTTTGTAGACTGAAGACTCAGAGAAGAGATAAGACTCCCAGATTTCAGGGTTGGGTGAAGAATGGGAAGATGACCCCACCCTTCTACTTGCGCAAGGTTTATGGACACCTGTCCCCCCAATAATAGGGCCACCCATAGTTGATCAGTGGTTTTTAAAACTTTGTATTTTGAAATGATTTTAGATTCCTGCGGACACTGCAGAAATAGGACAGTGTTTCTGTGTTCCGTTCATCCAGCTTCCCCCAGTGGTAAAGTCTTTCATAACCGTAGTTATCAAACCCAGGAAAGGGGCGCTTTACAATATGGAATATACTAAGGCCATATTGGTTTTCACTACTTTTTACATGCAGTCATCTTTGGTTGTGTTTTGTTCTGGGGTTGGTGTGTAGTTCTGTGGAATTTTATCACACGCGTAGATTTGTGTGACTGCCATCACTCGCAGGATGCAGAACACATGCTGTTTGCTTAGAGTCTTTTCACGTCACTTTATGACCCTGGTCCCCCAAAGTGTTTTCAATCTAGCTAGATCCTGGTAAGAAAGCAGAAGGCTTAGTTCACTCCATTCTCTCTTCTACGATTTTATTCTCTGCGCCCATGCTCCAGTGGCTGCCTGTGAATGGCCATGAACCTTTTCTGTCCTTGTTACCGAACAAAAAGAGGATTTTGGCTGCCTGTCATCATAAAATCCAAGCTCGTGAGGCAGGTTGCTGGTGAAAAAGGAAGGAGGTATTATTCTGGTGCTGTGTGTTCCGAGAGAATGGCAAACTCCCTGTCTCAAAGCCTATCTCCTCAGCAAGACCAAGACAAAAGCCAATGCCCAGAGTTTCTGCTCCAATTTAAAGTGCAGTCTTTGGGAGCCCACAGGTGGCTGCTGAGTGGTCATCCAGTAGCTCAGCTTGTTTCAGGTTGCTGCCCATTTCAAGCTCCCTCCAGGGGATCATGGGCGGTTGCTAGGGTTGCAAGATTATGTGCTCCCAGGAGAGATGGCACAAACGCACCAGCGAATGCATCTCCAGCTTGTCAAGAGAGCAAGAGAAGCTCCCACCTAGAGGCTGTGGGCCAAGTGGCTGCTAAGGCCACATGGACCATGGACAGAACAGGCAAGTCCACCCTCTGAGTGCAGGTCTAAAGCAAGCAAGAGAGAGAGAGACTCCTTTGTTCCCTTGGGTTTATATTAGCTTGGGTGTGGGGTGGACCAGGTGCTTTCGCAAAATGACCAATCAGCTTCCCAAACTTTTGCATGCTTTGGGCCGGTCCTCCTCCCCTTTAATCGTTTCTTTCCCCAGGCTAGACTGACAGGCCTCTTTGGTCCAGCACCTCCCCCTGCTGCCATTTTGATTTTTATGGTGCAAGTGCCTGCCTTTTCCTGGACTCACTCCCAACCTGGTACCAGAAGGGTGGGGGAAGGGCTTTTTGCATGCTCAGTGCAGGAACCTCCTCCTGCTGCCACCTTGGCAGGGGGAAGACTTCCTAGGCTCCAACAGACTGTCCACCAGTAAGTGTTCACCTCCACAGTGCCGTTGCTCACCTTCTGTACCTCGTCTGTCTTCTTCCTTGACTCTAGGTCAAAGCTGAGAGCTCCTCCCTCCCCTCTCTTTTCCAGGAATATCTTTCTCACCTATTTCTTTGTTGAGCACTGAGATGTATGAACCAGGACTCCCATGGTTGCAAGAGACAGAAACTCATTTCACACTAACCTAAGCAAAAAAGAGAATTTATTGAGTCATATAAGTAGCATGCTGGGGTAGAAGTGGCTTCAAGCTTGACCGGACCCAGGGGCTCAAATAGAGCATCAGGGTTCCGTCTTTCCTTTCCACAGACTGGAGTTCTGTCAGCCAGGCAGCAGCAGGAGAAATTTTATGAGTAGCTCTGGCCAAGTAAGTCCCAGGAGGTTTCCGATGGGCCTTGCTTGGGCCATGTGCTTGTCCCTGAACTAATCACTGTGCCAGGCGGGGGCACCTTGGTCATTCCCATCTTCAGATTATTGTGGTGGGAGGTCAAGAGAGATGGATCAGATTCATCTGAAGCATGTGGAATGTGTTCATCCCAGGAAAAGGTGGCTTTTCCACACAAAGGAAGGGACCAGTTGAGTTTGTCTCTTTGAGGCAGTGCACAGGTCACTCACTGGTCATCCTGCAGCAGGAAAGGGGTCTCCCTTGGGTGGAGGTATACTTCCTCTTTGTTTCTGTTATCTGTTGCTGTAGAACTGTTGCAGTACTTAATCATTTCATTTATTTGCACGTAATCCTGCAGTCTGGGCAGGGCAGAGGGGCTGGGACAGCTTGTTTTCATGCTGGGGAATGAAGCAGCTGGGCCATGTGTCTGCATCCTCAGGGGGAGTGAACTCTGGCTTCTAATTGGTTTGTGTTAACTTTCTTTTAGTGGATATCATGGAAATAAAGGAAATCCGCCTGGGGAAGTGCTCCAAGGATTTTGAGCGTGCAAAAGCAGCCCGCCAGAAGGAAGACTGCTGCTTCACCATCCTGTACGGCACCCAGTTCACCCTCAGCACACTGAGTTTGGCAGGTGGGTGCACGTCTGGGTGCTTTCCTCCCTCCTTGGTTTCCTTCTTAGGACATTTTCTAGTAGCAGGATCCTGACACCTGCCTTCCCCCTAATGCGTGTTTGGGGGCATCATGGTTTTGAATCCTAACCCTGCTCCTTTCTGGCTGTGTGCCTTTGGGCAAGCTAGTCAACCCCTCTGAGCTGCTGTTGGGTCAGCTGGGAAATGGGAGAATCATAATGCTGGCCTCAGTGCGGTGTTGTGAGGGTTATTCTAAGGGCCTGCCTGACTCATGCTGAGAGCTAAAGGCAGCTGACAGTTTTGTCCAGCAGGGCCTGGCCTACACTGTTTATTCAGCTTAACAGATCTGAAGGACTCTCCTGAAATCTTATGTCTCACATAAGTAAGCATGCAAATATACACACATACACATAGTGTACACATGCATGCACACATGCACCCATGTTCATGCATGCATAGGTACACACACACAGACACATGTATCTGGAGGTGAGATTTCTAGTCATCCATGAGAATCCACCAAAAAAGTCATAGGAGGCCTCCGAGAGACCATAAGAACTGTGAGAAAGCTCAGGCACTTCACTCAGTAGCAGAAGCTTGGAGTTCCCTTCACATCCAGTCCCAGAACTTATCATTGGCTTAGAACTGTAGGCACCATCACGAATGAAGAGAGAATAAATAAATACCACTGAAGTGGACCACAGTGGGAGGACGCTTTGACAGGAGATGTTTCATTTAGGGTCAAATAGCTGTCATCGATTTTATTTGTCTTTTGTTTTTTTTTGTGAGGCATCTTTTGAGCATAGGCTCTGAGCTAGGTTGTGCTGGAAGTCCCTGGGGTTCTGAAGATGAGTAAGACACAGTTGCTGCCTTTAAGGAGCTCATAGTCTATTTGGGAGACAGATGTGAGGACAGGAGCTGTGATAAGAGCAATATTCCAAGGAAGCCTTTGCAGAGGAGGTGACTTTTAAACTGGGTTTTGAGGCATCGGTACAAGTTGGGAGGAAAGAGGGAAGATGGTCCAGGGAGAGGTCATTGTATGTACAAGTGCTTGGATGAGGGAAAAAGCAAGCTGGGTAATGGAAATGCTGAGTGTATCTGATTGATGGTGTGTGGAGGGTGGCGGAGATGGGGCAGGAGGGAGAGGGGCTTGTGACTGAATCTTCAGAGCTGTGTCTGTTTAGCCTCACTTCAGGCTGAGCCTGGCTACTATGCTTGGTAGGGAGACCATGAGAACCCAAGCAAGATGTGTGAAGCCCAGCATACTAGTCTCTCTCACTCCAGGGTGCCTCCTCCAGAGCTCTGGAATTCCAGGTCAGCTAGGGAGATGAGCAAGGTTTAGATTCAGATCTCAGCTTCTCACTTATTGGCCCTGGGACAGGTGTTTGCCTTCTGAGCCTTGGTTTTCCCCTCATCCTCATGGGAAGAATGAGAGCAGCAGTGTTGGCATGGTCCTGTCTGAACTAACAAGATACCTGGTGGTTAGTTAGATGTTTAATAACTCCACCAGGTGTTTGCATTGCTAGCTCCATTCACTGGTGAGGAAATGAGGCATAGAAGAGTTAAGTATCCAGCTGAAAGTCACCCAGCCTTGAGTGGTGCAGTGGGACTTGGAGATGGTGCCAAGCTCTTAACCACTGCTTGTTGCTGCCTCCCTCAGGGACACCAGCATCGCCTACTTTCCACCCTCTCTCTGGCCTTGGTTGGAAACGGGAAAAGCTGAAGGCTGCTCAGGATTGTGGTACAAGTTACTCCAGGCCCTGCATCTTACTCGTTACCGTAGGGTTAAAAGCTAAAACTCTTTTTTTAAAACAAATAGCCTACATGTCTCCTCTGCTGTAGGAGGCTCATAATGGACATGTCATCTTATCGCAGACAAAAAGCAGGTCTTAGAATCATGCAGCTATGAAGGGGATGGATGCTTTCTTGGTGTCCTCCTGCAAAACTATAAATTGGCACAGGCTTCTCCCACCCCCGCGATCTGAATAGGGCTGGGGAGGTGGGGAGCCAGGGTCTCTCAGCCGTAGTCTTCCCAAGGCGTAATTCAGCATTTCCATTCTTGTTCACCTCTCCAGCTGACTCTAAGGAAGATGCAACCAAGTGGCTCTCTGGCCTGAAAATCTTACACCAAGAAGCAATGAGTGCGTCCACACCCACCATTATTGAGAGGTACTGGCTTTTGCCTGTTTACTTGTGTTTGCTGATGCATTGATTTATTCTGCTCCCTTTAGCCAACATGGGTAAAGGGAAGAAAAATGAGACCTTTCATCTTGGAGGTTCATTGAGTGTCCCATATGCAGTAGGTGCCCAATAGTGGCTGTGGACTCTCTAACGTTTCACAGAAGAGGCTCTCTCAGTACTGGGGCCATGGCCTTGGTCTGTTGGGGTAAGGAGTGCATTGAAACAGAGACAGAAACCTGCCTTGGTGTTGTATTTGAGGGGAGGACCCGAGGCTTCCTTCTTAAAGGATTTAGGAAGGCATTAGCTGACTCATCAAAGGACAGTAAGATGCAAGGTCCAGAATTTTCCACCTGCCAGTCAAGACTGTCCAGTCAGTGACGTGCGCATCTGGCTGGGTTTGGTGTGTGAATTTTTGTTCTGCCCCTACCCCCATAAACCAAAGCCCTCCAATTTCCACTATCTTATTTACTAGCTCTTTTGTGATTAACAGATAGCATCGGAGGGAGTCACCAGTTTAAAGAATGTCAGCCTCTCCGAACTGAAGGGGCCTCTTGGCTCATCTAGGGCATTTTGACCACAAGGAAGAAACTGCTTTCCAATTTAGAAGGTTGGAAAACTCTTCCCAGTTTCCTCTGTCCCTGTCCCATAGAACTCAGACTTGTACTATTTTTTAAATTTATTTTTAGAAAGATGGGAAGGGAGGAAGAAAGAGAGGGAGACAAACATCGATGTGTGAGAGATACATTGACCGGTTGCCTCTCACAGACCCTCAGCTGGGGACCTGGACCACAAACCAAGCATGTGCCCTGACCAGGAATCGAACCAGCACCCCTTCGGTTTGCAGGCCGGCACTCAGTCCACTGAGTTGCTCCAGCCAGGGCCAGACTTGTACTATTTTCTAACTTTCCCTCTCTCTCTTTTTGTCTCCACTCTCTTCCCAGTTGGCTGAGAAAGCAGATTTATTCAGTGGACCAAACCAGAAGAAACAAGTAAGATTCATTCACATTTTTGTGGTTTTCTCCAGATCCCTGTAGACTCTGATTTTCATTCTTCCTTGAACTGTTCTAAGGGAGTCGGATGGGTCATGTTTTATGCTGTGGAAAGGTCCTTATGAGGTCAGGTTTAACCTATAATGAGCTAGACACCATTTAGGTAATGGTGAGAGCCGAAATGCTTGGTGCCTGCCCTTGCTTGGTGGTGGGAGAGATTGGCTACACAGAAGTAAACCAAGTTAAACAGTGGTGGTCCTAATGGCAGGGCAGACTTGAGACGGCAGCACGATAACGTGGAATTCGGTGGACTGGCCTGTTCACATAACAGTGTGTCTGGGAGGGGTTCCCTGTCAGCACACACAATGCTCTGTGCCAGACACGTGTGTGACAAGCGTGGTTTGTCCTTGGATGAGGCGGTGCAATTTCCTTATGGGTGAGAAATCATTTCCTTCTTGATGGGCAGCAGAGCTGTCCCTCATCCTTCATGATCTTTGCGAATAATGCTGCCATGAAGAGCTTTGGGTCTAGACACCTTTTGGTTAACTTGTGTGAGGAGGAGATGAGCAGGGTAACATCCTAGAAGAGGGACACCAGCAGCAAGGTGTTCTCCGGTCTAACATTTTGAGAGAGGTGGTAGCACTTTATCGTCCTACCAGCAGAGTGGGAGAGCTCTCATTTCCCTGCGCCCTGTATCCCTGGGCTTGGACTTTTGTTAGTTTGATGGGTGCAAGGCAGCAGCGGATTTTTGCTTGAATTTGTATTTCTTCCTGTATGGATGAGTTTGAAGATCCTCTTGCCCATTTTTCTCTAGGTTTGAGCCAGTTGTTATTAATACGATAATAAGAACTACCATTTCCTGAGCATGCCAGCCTCTGTGCTAAGCACGTTACAATCATTGTCTCTTTTTAGCCTCACCTCAGACCTTTTTTCACTTTTCAAATGTTCTCTTCCCTCCATGAAGCTATGTCAGTGTCAAATATGAGGCAATCACTAACCTCTACAGCCCTCCCTCTTGTTCCAGAAAGTCTTCCCATCTCTAAGGCATTTCCCTGTCATGCCAGTGTCCCCTGTCACTCACCAATTTCAGAGTTTGGGGACCCTTCCACACTCGTTCTCTATGCAGTGATGGCCTGACGTGGAAACAGTAACCATGCAGCACTGAAGGGCTTAGCGATGTTGCCAGGTCAGCCAGCAGCACACTCCATGTCCCTCTGTCTGGCTGTCATTCCCACCCTCCTCCTCCCACCCAGCATTCACTGTGTGGCCCCACACCCTGGGCCGTGCTCCAGTGTTAACAGAGGTGGATCAAATGAGGTCCCTGCATTGCAGGGTTTTGTGCACACTGGTCTCTTTCAGCCCCAGAGGTGTGCCTCCTCTGAGTGTTTCCTCTCTCAGTGGCCGAGGGGTGACTCATAGTTGAGATTGGCACGGGGATGACCGGCAGAGCCTGCCGGGCCCTCTCTTCATGCAGTGGTTGTGTGCAGTTGCTGACTTTGTGCAGAAGTCTGTGTCTCCAACTTCCGTTGTCAGGAAGTGGCTGTTGCTCAATGTGGATTCTTGCATGTTGTTCTTAGAGATCTGTCTTTCCATCACCTGGTCCAGAATCTTCAGCAGAGAGGAAGTCTGTTTCTGGACCTTGATTCCTTGTCCCTCGCTTACTGCTCCTTCTCCCCAACCTCCTAGTGGGCAGAGCCCTGCTGTCTGTCTACGTGTGGACTGTCGACACCTTTCCTGGGGTCCTGTGAGGCCCCAGGGGAGTTTCTCAGAAGGCACTTTGACCAAGGAGCCAACGTAAGGGCAACTAATTTCTGCCAATTCCCCTCCTTTCCTGTCACCCACTACTAATTGGTTTCCCGAAGGAAAGCAAAGGAGCAACAGAAGCGAAAGAAAGGCTCAAGGCGAGAGGAGGCAGGCCCTGCTTGGGTAGTGCACAGCCCTCAGGCGTTTTCCTTGGCTCGAGCGCCTGCTTTCATGTTCCACATCTCTGGAGACAAAATGGTAGCAGCTGGCATTTGGTGAGAACTTGCTTTGCAGCAGCCATGGTGCTGAGCACTTTACATCCTTATGGAAGGCTGATGGGATGAACGTCTCAGACTGGTGAACAAGGGACCCTTCGATTCGTTTCATGAAGGCACTGAGGCCAAGAGCAGTTAACTAACTTGTTTATAGCTCTGGCTGGATAGTTAAGTTGGTTAGAGCATCGTACCAATATGCCAACGTTGTGGGTTCGATCCCTAGTCAGGGCACATACAAGCATCAACCCATGAATGCATAAATGGGTGGAACAGCAAATTGATGTTTCTCTCTCCCTCTCTCCCTTCCTCTCTTTTTCTCAAATCAATGAATACAAAATTTGAAAAAAAAAAATAACTTATCTACAGCAACTTGTCAGGTGTGGCACCAGGATGTGAGGGTCACCTGTCGGTACTTGATGCTGCCTTTCCTTTTTTTTATGTTTTAATTGTGCTCTTGAAATCTGGGAAAAGGCACAAACCTTTCCTTCCCCATGCAGACCTAAAAAAATATTATTTAGTTTGTTTTATTGTGGTAAAATATGCATAACATAAAATTTATCAGACTTCCTCTCTGTTGAAGGTTCTTGGCCAGCTTAGAAAGATAGATCTCTCTGAAGGACTTGCGAGAACCCATCTGAGCACGTGTACCCCTCTGTAAGATTAAGTACATTCGTTCTATGCAGCCATCGCCACCATCTGTCTTCAGAGCTCTCTTCATCTTGTGAAACTGAAACTCCATCCCCATTAAACACTCAATCCCCATTTCCTCCTCCTCCCAGCCCCTGCTGACCTTTATTCTGTATCTGTCTGTGAACTTGACTCTTCTGGTTACCGCATATAAGTGGAATCCTAGTTTTTGTCTTTTTATGACTGGCTTGTTTCGTTCAGCATAATGTCCTCAAGGTTTGTTCATGTTGTAGCACATGTCAGAATTTCTTCACTTTTTGACACTGAATAATATTCCACTGTATGTACAGACCACATTTCATTTATTCTTTCCTCTGTTGGTGGACACTTGGATTACTTCCCCTTGCTGAGTTCCTGCTTCAGATTCTTTTGTGCATTACCCACAAGTGGAATTGCTGGATCAAATGGCAAGCTTCAGTACTGTTTCCATAGCAACCGCAACTATTTCACATTCCCACCAGCCATGCACAAGGGTTCCATTTTTTCCCCACTTTTTGTCAACTCTTACTACTTTCTTGCTTTCTAAAAGCTGCCACAACGGGTATGAAGTAGTATCTCATTTTGGTTTTGATTTGCTTTTTCCTGATGGCTAGTGATGTTGAGCATTTTTTTCATGTGCTTTTTATCATTTGTATATCTTCTGTTTTTTATTTTGAAAAAGATTTTATTTAATTATTTTTAGAGAGAGGGGAAGGGAGGGAGAAAGAGAGAGAGAGAAACATCAATGTGTGGTTGCCTCTTACGTGCCCCGAGATGGGGACCAGGCTTACAACCCAGGCATGTTCCCCAGCTGAGAGTTAAACCTGTGACCTTTTGGTTCACAGGCTGCTGCTCAATCCACTGAATCACACCAGCCAGGGCCCATGTATATATCTTCTTTGGAGAAATGTCTCTTCAAGTCCTTTGCCCATTTTAAAATTTCACGTTATGATTTTGATCCGTATTGAATTTCCA
This sequence comes from Anoura caudifer, assembly GCA_004027475.1. Taxonomy (NCBI): domain Eukaryota; kingdom Metazoa; phylum Chordata; class Mammalia; order Chiroptera; family Phyllostomidae; genus Anoura; species Anoura caudifer. The sequence goes on from PVKU01002385.1 coordinate 120,119, forward strand.
AGCACTGATCCTTGGCTAGGGGACTACACAGCCTTTTATTTTTCATTTTTACACTTTCATTTATTGTTTCCTTTTTAACAAATGCACACAGGTTCTTTTTTAAAAATCAGTAGCACAACCAAATTTATTAGATAGAATAACCCAGTACCAAATGAAATTTAGGACAACACGTTTTTCTCAGAGTTTGGGAAGGAAGTGAGGATATGTGGGGTGGAGTGCTTAAGGAAACCTTTGAGGATTAAGGAGGAATTTGATCTGGGAATTTAGGTTTGGGTAGGAATTAGATATCTAGAGAAGAAGATGAGGTCCTCCTGACACCTTTCTGGGTGTTTATCCAGTCTGGTGGTCCTTGTCACTCTGCACTATTTCTGTCATTCATTGGTTGGTAGTTTAGGATGTCCTCTAAATTTTCTTAAGCTCCATTGTGTGTCTATGTTTCTTGTGCCTTCACCTTTTTTAAATTTAAATCATCTTTCATTTTTTAAATTACAGTTGATATACAATATTATATTAGTTTCAGGTGTACACCCCAATGATTAGACAGTTATAATCCTAAATGATCATCCTGATAAATATCATACCCCTCTGACACCATACTAGTAGTTATTATAATATTATTGACTCTATTTCTTGTGCTATACTTAACATCCCCATGACTGTTCTGTAACAAACAATTTGTACTTCTTAATCCCTTCACCTTTTCCACCCATCGCCCAACTCTCTCCCATCTGGCAACCATAAGAATGTTCTCTGTGTCTGTGAGTTTGTTTCTGTCCTGCTTATTCATTTATTTTGTTTTTTACTTTTATTTTTTAAATTATATTTAATTGATTATGCTATTATAGTTGTCCCATCTCTCCCCCATCACTCCTTTCCACCATTTACACCCTATCCCACCCACACTCCCCACTTAGTTCATGTCCATGTGTCATAAGTTCTTTAGCTTCTACATTTCCCACACTGTTCTTGCCCTCCCCTGTCTATTTTCTACCCACCGTCTATGCTACTTGTTCTCTGTACCTTTTCCCCCTCTTTCCTCCTCCCACTCCCCTGTTGCTAACCCTCCATGTGCTCTCCATTTCTGTGTTTCTGTTCCTGTTCTAGTCACTTGCTTAGTTTGCTTTTGTTTTAGGTGTGGTTGTTAATATCTGTGAGTTTGCTGCCTTTTTACTGTCCTATTTTTTATCTTCTTTTCCTTAGATAAGTCCCTTTAACATTTCATATAATGAGGGCTTGGTGATGATGAACTCCTTGAACTTGACCTTATCTGAGAAGCACTTTATCTTCGCTTCCATTCTAAATGATAGCTTGGCTGCATAGAGTAATCTTGGATGTAGGTCCTTGACTTTCATGACTTGCAATACTTCTTTCCAGCCCCTTCTTGCCTGCAAGGTCTCTTTTGAGAAATCAGCTGACAGTCTGATGGGAACTCCTTTTTAGGTGACTCTGCCTTTATCCCTTGCTGCTTCTAGAATTCTCTCCTTCATTTTAATCTTGACTAATGTAATAATGATGTGCCTTGGTGTATTTCTCCTTTGTTCCACCTTCTTTGGGACTCTCTGAGCTTCCTGGACTTCCTGGAAGTCTATTTCCTTTGACAGATTGGGGAAGTTCTCCTTTATTATTTGTTCAAATAAGTTTTCCACTTGTTGCTCTTCCTCTTCCTCTTCTGGTACCCCTATAATTCGGATGTTGGGATGTTTAAAGATGTCCTGGAGGTTCCTAAGCCTCTCCACATTTTTTTGAATTCTTGTTTCTTCCTTGTTTTCTGTTTGTTTCTTTCTTTCTTTCTCCCTTCTGGTCCACTCCATTGATTTGAGTCCCAGTTTTCCTCCCATTGCTATTGGTTCCCTGTGTGTTTTTCTTCATTTCACTTACTGTAACCTCCATTTGTTCCTCTAATTTGTGAGCAAAATCAACCAATTCTGTGAGCTTCCTAATCACCAGAGCTTTGAACTGTGTATCTGATAGGTTGACTACCAGTGCTTTGAGCTGTGCATCTGATAGGTTGGCTACCTCTTGGTTGCTTAGATGAATTAGCTCTGGGGCCCCGATCTAATCTCCCATTTGAGCCATTCTTTTTTTTTTTTTGGGGGGGGGGGTGTGTCTGGTTGCGGCTGTTACATAGTGAGGGGCAGAGTCTGAGGTGTTCACCAGGGTGGGGCCACCCAGTCACTGGGTTGTGACACTGGATGTGGGGGCAGGGTCCGAGAGGGAACAATGGTGCCTGCTCTGCTCTCTCTTGGATTTCAGTCCCCTCCGTTGCTTTCTCCAAGTAAATTGGGCCCTTCTGGCACTGATTTCCTTGTGAGTGGGCTTGTGCATGTTCTAGGACCCTGTGGGTCTCTCCAATGAACTCTCCCATGAGTCTGGGACTCCTTCCTGGCCCCCCAACCCCCACAAGTGTTCTCAATCGGTGCCCTTTAGGCTCTATTTCCTGGCGCCAGGGCCCTGCGCTGCACAGTCTGTCTCGATGCCAGTTTTCGCCTGGCTTATCTGCATGCGATGTATGACCGTGGTCAGTTGCCTTGTGCGCCCCTCTTGGGTTGCTCGTTGCCTCCCTGTGCTCAGTAACCACCACCTGTGAGCCCGGGACCACCAGCTACTTATTTTGTTTTTTTAGATTCAATTGTTGATAGATATGTGTTTATTGCCATTTTATTGTTCACATTTTTAATCTTTTTTTTCTTCTTCTTAAAGATAACCTTTAAACCTTTCATGTAATACTGGTTTGGTGGTGAGGAACTTGCTTAGGTTTTTTCTTTTTTTTGGTCTGGGAAGGTCTTTATATGCCCTTTGATTCTAAATGATAGCTTTGCTGGGTAGAGTAATCTTGATTGTAGGTCCTTGCTTTTTATCACATTAAATATTTCTTGGCAGTCCCTTCTGGGCTGCAGAGATTCTGTTAAGAAATCATCTGACAGTCTTATGGGGGACCCCTTATATGTAATTAACTGCTTTTCCCTTGCTGTTTTTAAGATTCTCTCTTTGTCTTTAACCTTTTGTATTTTAATTGTGATGTGTCTTGGTGTGGGCATCTTTGGGTTTATCTTGTTTGGAACTCTGTGTGCTTCCTGCACTTGTATGTCTATTTCCCTCACCAGGTTAGGGAAGCTTTCTGTCATTACTTTTTAAATAGGTTCTCACTTTCTTGGTCACTCTCTTCCCCTTTCAGCACCCCCATGATATGAATATTGGTTTGCTTGAAGTTGTCCAAGAGAATTTTTACACTACCCTCGGGGTTTTTTGTTTGTTTGTTTTTGCTTTTTTGAGGGGTGTTTTTTGCTTCCTTATATTACAAATCACTGGTTTTATTCTCAGCATCTACTGTACTGTTGATTCCCTGTAAATTATTCTTCATTTCAGTTAGTATATCCTTTATTTCTGACTGGTTCTTTTTTATGGTTTCTATGTCCTTTTTATGCTGTTTAAGTTCTAAGTTCTCACCAGTGTTTTAAACTCTGCATGTAGTAGATTGCTTGTCTCCATTTTGTTTAATTGTTTTTCTGGAGTTTTGTTTTGTTCCTTCATTTGGGACATTTCTTTGTTTCCTCATTTTGGCAGCCTCCCTGTGTTTGTTTCTATGTATTAGGTAGAGCTGCTACATCTCCCAGGCTTGGTGGAGTGGCCTTGTGCAGTAGGTGTTCTGTAGGGTCCACTGGCACAATCTTCCCTGTCATCCAAGCTGGGTACTCCAGGTACACAAGCTTCCCACTCCCCTTCACCCCACTTCCCAGTGTGGGCTGTGTATATCTTCCTGTTGTAGTTGAGCCTTGGTATCTGTTAGCACATCAGTGGAAGAGATTTACCACCAGCCTGATCAGCTGAAAAGACTGGACGTGACCGCTGACCACCAAGGAGGATCAACTGTGCAAGGACCTGCCCTGCAGAGCAGGACTTACTTCAGCAGGGCTGTGGTGCCACTGAGTGTGCCCACTGAGTGTGCCCACTGAGTGTGTTGCTTGTGGAGGTGGGGGGGGGTGGTGCTTCAATGTGGTCTGCAGCTGCATATGGACTTTTTTTAATGACAAAAGTCACTCCTGTTCATTATAGAAACTTTTGGGAATGCTGAAAACTAGAAAAAAATTGTATAAATTTGACGTTGTAATGAAGGGTAAGCACTGTTAACTTCAGCTACAATTTTTTTCAGTAGGTTTCTTCTATTCTCAATTTTATTTACTTACTTCCTTGTTTATTAAAATATAACTACATATATGCTCTTATATCCCATTCTTTAATTAACTTACAAATTTTGAAATAATTTTACATTTGGAGAAAAGTATAGAGAATTCTCATATCCCCCTTTGCCCAGTTCTCCCTGATCTTCAGATTCTACATGGCACATTTGGAGATAACTTTTTCCCCCACCAATGTCCTTCTCCTGGTATGGGATCCAGCCCAGGACCCCACATTGTACTTAGTTGTTCTGTCCCCTTGGCCATCTCTGGTGTGTGACACTTGCTCTGTCTTTCCTTGCTTTCATGCCCTTGATAGTTTTTACGAGTGTATCTCATGTATTTTGTAGAATGTCATCAATTTGTATAGGTCTGATATTTTTGTCATGATTAGACTGGATCTATGGGTAGTTTTGTGGGGGGGGGCTCTGCCAGCAGGGCCCCCCCCAGCTGCCACAGATGAGAATAAATCTACCAAGACATGATCTGCTTGGGGAGGAAAGGGGCCAATCTCTCAAAGGAGAAGGGCCAAGAGCCTTTTCCTCATGGGCTTTTATGGGTTTGTTTTGCACAGGAATACAGGTAAAGCTCATTAATCATTATCAGGCAGTAAGGATCAAACAATAGATAATGTACAAAGAACTCTGAGGGCCTATTTTGAGTGAGGGTCAGATAGCTAAATGGCCATAAAACTTTGGAGAACAAACTCACTTCTTGCTTGGACCCTTATTTAATTGAGAGCATTCTAAACAAAGCAGGTTTCACAGGATTTTACATATTCTTTCTTAGGCCTGATCACCTTAGGGAACCCACCCTTTTCCAGCAGAGGGTGGCACCCGCCACCAGCATTGTTTCAGGCTTAAGGCATTGTCTCAGGTTTAAGTCAGGCAAGGCAGCCAAGAGATTAGGAGACTTCTCCCAGACAGAATGAGGACTCAGGCTATGTCAAAGCTGAGGGTCCATCATCCCCTTTTGCTATAGCCCCCAAGTCCTTCCTTGGGTCCTCCATGTGATCATGCCTGTCTTAGGTCATCCCCCCTTGGGGAATCTTACCCGTCATTGGCTAACCGATCAAGCATTGGGGGCCAGTTGTGGATGAAGTAAAAGGAGCAGAAGTGGCACCCTGCCAGGGAGATAAGCTTTGTCTCCTTAGTGGCTTATGGTCCAAAGGTTGCTTACTCAGCCTTAGCCATGGCAGGGTTACAGCTCCTGAAACCAGGCAGGGCAGTTCCCAACAGTTTCAGGGGGTGGGTATTTGGGAAGACTATCACAGAGGTAAAAGTCTTTGAACACATCATATCAAGAGGAATATACTCTCCACATGGCTTGTCAATAGTGATGTCAACCTTGAACACCTGGCCAAGGTGGTCTCGTCCAGATCTCTCCTTTGTAAAGTTACCTGCCCCTCCATTCTTTGGGGATAACTCAAGTTTATCCCCCACTAAAGGAGGGCAGAATTAAACTATTTTCACCTCCTGTCAAACTATAAGAACTTTTACATTTCATTGCAACTTTTCAGGAAAATTATGTCAGTGCCTACATTATGATTCAGCCAATGGGAATTTGATATTTGGTTTGGAAAGTTGCCTTTTTTTTTTGTCATCTTGTTTGTGTCCAGTTTTTCATGTTCCCATTGTCACAGAGTTGTGTTCCAAGTGAACCTGTGATGTGACCCCCATGGGACACACTTGTGGAGTCACTGTAGGGTTCTCAGCCTTAGTGTCATGACTCCTCAGCCCCCCCAGGGTGACGTGTTCTGCTTTTTCTTTAAATCTTTCCCTCATTGCTGCTGCTGCTCATTGTTGGCCAGGGTGCCCTGAGGCCAGGGATCTGGCTGCTTTGGTTTTAACAGTGTTTGTTGGATGAATGAAACTCCTCTCTTTTTACTCCTAGATATAACGTTGGGCTGATAGGGCATTCTAGTATTGGAAGCTTTTCTTATGACGTTTTCAGGCCTGGGGAGACTGGGTCAAATGCATGCATGTTTTAACTGTGTAATCTTGGCCGGATTTTCAGAGATCTCCCTTTATGAGTCATTAGAGTTTAATTGTCTCTCATGTGGGAATTAGGTTCTAATGTCAGTGCATAAGGTGAAACTCTGTGGTCGAGACACACCTTGAGAAGGCCCCTGCCCTGCCCGCTTCATGAGGGTCCTGGAGTTGCATTCCTCAGTGTGAGGCTTACCAAGGGGCCAGAGTCCTACTGAAGGGGCAGCAGCCCCAAGGGCTGGCAGCAGATTGCCTGCTGAGGACATTTCTTTCCCCGCTTTGCCCTTGGCCCCTTGGCATATAACACTGAGTCTGCACACGCCCATGCCTTCCCCTCACTTCTTCAGCCTGGTAGGGACTGACTGGGGACTGAGTTGGGCCTTTAGGAGGCAAAGGGGGTGAGAGTTGCAGGTGGGAGGCAGGTGTGTGTGTGGGTCCAGTTTTCTGCTTCAACAGGGATGTAAATAGCTTTTATGCAGTTAATATTTGTGGCTTTAGCACCTTGGGACCACCTGGGGGTCCCTAGCCATAGGTGTGCACCACCTGCCCTGCAGAGATTTTGTTTCACTAGATGTTCTGGCTGGAGCCCAAGAATGTGCATTTCTGACAAATCCCAGCTGATGTTGATGCTACTGGTCCAGGGACGCTAGGGCAGCAAGTTTCTAGAGCTGCACTGGCCGACATGGGGCCACTGGCCACATGTGGCTACTTAAATCTAAATGAACAAAAATGAACTACAGTGAACATTTCAGTTTCTTAGTTGCACTGGCCATGTCCCACATACTCCACATGTGGCTGGTGGCTGCCCCATTGGACAGCCCAGTCTACAACATTTCCATCATCACAGAAAGTTCTGGGCGGTGCTGAGGTTTGAATCTCAGCTGTGACACTGGTTGTATGATTTTGGGCAAATGACTTAATTTCACTGTGCCTTAGTTCCCTAATCTGTAAAAGAGAGAATAGCTTCTACCTCCTAAGGCTGGTGTGCGGGTCCAGTGAGTCATCATTGAAAAGTGCTTGCATAGTGCTTGCCTTCGCCGCAAACACTGACACGTGTGTGGTGTTGTCATGATTATGACGAGGAACAGGGTGGGTGGTGGAGGCGTGGGGCAAGCCTCAGGGTAGCAGGCAGGTTTCTGAGGGCTGCCAGTTTTGCGTGTTGGTTTGGTATAGGCTTCCATGGGATGAGGTGTCGTAGAAGCTGGGATGAAGCCAGGCCAGGAAGTGAAGATTTCATGATTTTTTAGTGGCGTCTGCCATGGAAGAGGGAGGGCTCTCAGTGGCTCATTGTGGGCAGAGGGAGATTGTGTTTTGTCATCCCTCCCTATAGGGATTGTCCTGGTTCCTAACCCACTGTCACAGGTGGAGCCCCAGGAAGCAGAGTCTGAGATGTGGGTTGTGTGCAGGAAGCTCATTCAGGGCTGCAGAGGGGATCAGTGTCCTCGGAAGTGATGGCAGCAGGGGCACGGGGCTGTTGTGCAGAGCACAGCCTCAGCTGACTCCACGGGGAGCCGTGGGGACGGCCCTGCAGAGCTGTCCTGAATTGAGGCTAACCTGTCGTTGAATGCCAGACATGATCTTGGCTGAGGCACTCTCTTTATCTGATGACAGGTCCTGGATGGGGAGAGGGGTGAACTCGTGAGCTGCTAGCTTCCTGCCCTCCAGCAGCTGGGGAATCGGCATGCCTGTCCTGGCTTGGGGCCAGGCCATGTAGCGCAGATCCCTACACCAGAGTGGGGAGTGAGGGAGGGGTGAATAGGGGAGTAGAGTGGGCAGGCTGCAGCACAGGAACCCAAAGAGACTCTTTGGCCCTCACCTTTATCTGGGGGCTCAGGTGCTCACTGTCAGGTGGGACTTTTGGAGCAGGTGAGCCCCAGTGTCATGGCACTGAGATGCTCATGTCCCTGGATGCTGAGTTTGCACGCCACTGGCCCCCAGGCAGGTGTACCAGCTCCTAGCTCCCAATCTCTTTATTTCTGGAGATGGGAAGGTTTCTTGGCCCTGTCTTTCTCTGGAAGTTCGGGGTTCCCAAGGGAACTCTGACCTCTCCCTTGGTTCTGGATTTTGCCATGAGCTCTGCTGGGCCACCAGCTTGGCCAGATCCTCCTGTACCTCATCTTGTAGCCTTATAGCCATTATTGCCTGGATGACACCCTGGCACATAGTAGATGCTCAGCTAAGGCTGGATCCTTCCCCTTCCTCCTTTCTGGCCTTCAGTGACCTCTCTTTGGTTTGAACCTTTGTGACATTTCATATCTCCAGAGGTTATCTGGTCACCTAATGCCATATTCTGCCTACATGACCATGTCCATGGCCATCCATGAAGGGTAGAGGTCAATTTTGCACATCGGGCTGTCACCGCAACCTTGAACCCAGGTCTCCTGTCCTTGCTTACCAGCTATTGGTAGGGTCTTCTCATGGAGGGCCACCTGAGGTGGCAGCCGATGGGAATAGCCAAACCCTCCACTGTTGAAACCCCTCAAGGTTGACTGAGCTGGGTTTCTCTCTTTTGCAGCATCAGCCTCCGAGAGCTGAAGACTGTCTTGCCCCTGGTCAACTTCAAAGTGAGCAGTGCCAAGTTCCTCAAGGATAAGTTTGTGGTAAGTTTCATAGCTCAGCCTGGTGGTTTTGTGAACCCAGGCTACTGGTGTATCTCATGTGAAGCCACTGTGTGCCTTTGAGCTCTGAGGAATGGGGCCCAAGAAAGTCCTTCACCTCCAGCTTCATCTTCTTAGTCCATACAGGGGAATTATGTGAAGACCTTAGGATCGTGGTCTCAGTACCAGCAGAGGACATCATCCACAGAGATCATGTCTGTGGAACTGCTTGGAACGCTTTCACCATCCCAATGTTTCCTTTCTCTCCCCATCCTGCAGCCTGTCTTCCTTCTTGTAATACAAACAAAGGTGTTTGTTTTGGAACATATTTTGAAGGATTCCTCATGTAGGTTTGCCAGGGATGCGGCATTTTGCAAGCAAGTCCTGATAGTATAGTTGTTAGAGTTGGCTCTTCTCCTCACTTCCTACCATCAGTCCTCCTATCCACTTCTCTCCTACCCAGCCTTCCTCCCACCCATCCCTCCATCCACCCACCCTTTCTTCACCCATCCTTCCTCCCACCCACTTCTCCTCTATCCAACTCCTTCTTCCACCCACTCCTCCTTCCATCCACCCCTCCTTCCACTTCTCCCTCCTTCCACCCATCACTTAATTTATGTTCTTATGTAATTAAGCTGTTGGTAGATCTGGGGCAGGTAGAGTCACTCCAGGTGTGAGAGCACAGAATAGGTCAAGTGGTGCTTTTCCAAATGACATAAGGCTGGAGGCTATGCAGAGAGATAGCCCCAGAGAGATACCTGCTCTTGTCAAGGAACACAGCAACACTGCATCCCAGTACCCCCAGTTGGATGACGCATGGCATGTCAATGGCAGCCCCGGTCACAGGATTCCTCAGCTGCAAAAGCTCATTCATTGTTATGCCAACGAGCTTCTGGAATAGTTAACCCATTTCGTGATTTATCAGGCCATTTTTTGACTTGCCTTCAACATTCTAATTCAAAAGGCAAAAACAGAGGAGGGAGGGGATTGAAAAAAGAGAAGAGAGATGGGAGAAGCATTCACTGCTGATTACCTCTTAATCGGAGTTTTGTTCTTTACTGAGCCTTTACTGAGCAGGTGTCCCTTGATGTTACCTAGTTTGCTTTCAGGGGAGTGTGAGAAGGGTAGTGGTGGTTCTGCCATTTCACAGATGAAGAAACTGAGGCTCTGAAAGGGCACAGAAATTGTCCAAAGCCATTAGCAAATCAGGGGACAGGTCTTGACTGGAGTTGAATTCTGTCTAATCTAAAAGCTTGTTTTGTTTTCTTAAGCTTTAGAAAATGACCTGTGCATACATACCCTGTAAATAGGTCTACATTTGAAAGTGTCTTTGGATGCTCCGAAGGAGGAGTTCTTAGTATGGCTTTTAGAATTCTGCTTGAGACTCTTCTTCTGGGCGGGGGGGTGGTCCAAAGGAAGGGTTTTTACCTGGCAGGGTCCCTGTTGTATATGTTATGCAGGCAGGTAAATCAGGAAGCTTTGGATGGTTTGGGTTCAGAGGAATGCTGGTTTGATTTTAGCCAGTGTTGTAGAAGAGGCATCCTATTTTGGTAGAAGGGAGGAGGCATTCTTGTGGTGGACACCAAAAATCGTGTGGTCACTTTTTTTTTACTTTTACAGGAAATAGGCGCGCACAAAGACGAACTCAGCTTTGAACAGTTCCATCTCTTCTATAAAAAACTTATGTTTGAACAGCAAAAATCGGTAAGATGGTTCTCGAGCAAATGATCGAATGATGTTTCTGTTTCCCCTGTGTTTCAAAGTCCAGCACATCCCTAAGAAAACCAGAGAAGGCTCCTTTCTAGTCACAGAAATGTAAAGTGAGAATGACAGTGACGTACCATGTTCATCTGGTAGGTTGGCAAAAGTTTTTCAACGAGAGAGTGCTGTGGGGAAAACGTGGGGAGCTGGGCTCGCTTACCTGCTTGGTGGGAATATGAATGGCTGTGAGTCTGATTGGAATTTCATCTGGGTCTCTTAAAGTGAAAAATTTTAACTACTTCTCCTGTACAGTCTCATTCTGGGAGGAAATTTATCAAATTATTAATAGTAACCATCTCTGGGTTAAGGGATTATGTGCGTGTGCCTTCTTTTTGTACTTCTATTCATTTTTATGGGAATATATTTTTAAGACAGTATGCTATTTTGGAATTAAATGAAATGAAATTTAAAATTTAAGATAATATGCTATTTTAAATTTAAAATACATTTTGGCCCAACAGCGGCATTCTGAGGACTCTGTTTTAAAAGACTGAAAGCACTGGGACCTAAGAAAGTGCCACCAGATTGCTTACTGCAGCGTTACTATGTGGGCAAAGTCCCTGGGCTCCATCTCAGCGCCGCTCGGTAGAGGAGCAGCTGGGGCAGTTATGGTCCAGCCGTGCTCCAGACATCATGCAGCTGATGGGAAATTCTGAGTTGCTTGTGTTTCCGTTGATGCAGAAGGATGCTCTTGATATTTTATTGGGAAAGCCAGCAGCAGATTCACACGAGGAGCCAGGTCCGATGTTTTTATAAAAACAAAGCAGAGTACAGTAATCCTCCTCACTTACATATCATTTGTGTGTGTTTTTATGAAGAAGGAGAAAGTATGGAAGAATACACACCTCACATTTAATATTGATTTTGTGTGTACCCTGGAGGGGTTTGGGAAGATGGGCAGGAGAGATAATTACATTTTTCTTTGCACACCTCAGTTTTCTTTGACTTGGCCCAAGTTGGTCCTTTAGTTTTGCAATAAAAAAAAGTCCCATAAAGCATAAAGCTTAAAAAGTGGGGCATTTGGCGTACTGCACAGAACATAGTGCCTGCTGGGTGGCATGCACGCCCCAAACAGGAGCTGCTGCTGTGACTGGTGGGAAAGGGCTTCGCAGGTGGCGAAGGTGGGCCCAAAGCAGAGCTGAGAGGGAGCAGAGAGTAGGTGGGACTTGGAGCCAGATCGATTATCTGGTTTCTCCAGTCAGCTGTGTGATCTTGGGCCAGCCACTGACCACTCCCAGCCTCAGTGTTCTCATTGTGTAGTGGGAGCCGTGATCCCTGCTCCACTGGGCTCTGGGGAGGCCTGAATGAGGGATTGATTGGTGGTTGAGACTGCAGGCATTTTTAAGTCCGAGTGTGAAAGCACTGGAAGACAGTTATAATTGCCTTCTATGTGCAGGTTGGCAGGCTGGCCACAGAGGGAGGCCTCTTGGTAGGTGACCAATGACTGTGGGATTTTGGATGTCTCCGAGGTAGAGAAATGGGAGAAGCAGTTCCTGTCTGCCTAGAGTGGGCAGAAATACATTATTTTATAGAGTAAAATTCCACTGCAGTGTGTTTACTTTTTCACGTATATAGTAATTAGTTCTTGTTTGCCAAATGCAGTAGAAAGATTGTAGGCATTGAGAGTTGAAAGACCTGGATTCCAGCCCCAACTTGACCTCTAATGACCAGGTGATTTGGGGAAAGCCACTTTTTTCCTCCTTACTCAGGCTCCTCTATAAAATGAAGGTATTAAATCAGGTTATTAATTACAGAACTTTAAAAACTATATACTGCCCTCCCCTTTTTAAATATGAGATCTTAACAAAAATAAATCTACTGCACAGAAGCTGATCAGAACCCTTTTTTAGGTTAAAATATGTAGCTTTTATTTATAGTCAGCCCTTGGGAACGATGAAGTGTTTCGATGGCAGTGTACCTGTGAAATCCAGAATAATGACAATTGCTGTCTGAGCCAAGAGACCAGGATTGGCAAAAGCTTGACTTGCTCAAGATAAGTGGTTGCATGTAACAGTTTTTATAATCAGTTGCCTTGAAATTTCAGGGTGCTGTCTCATCCGATAGATGGCAGGCAAAGCTTGAGAATAAGGTTTGCAAAAAAGCGATTTCACTTGCCAGGGTAGGTTAACCCATTGATAATCTCCCTTGTGATAAAACTCCATGTGAGATGCATGTCAGCCTGCCCTTTTCAGCAAGGTTCTTTTTAAGGTGAGTGTGTGTGTGTGTTTGAGAGGGAGACCGGAGGGAAAGAAGTTTGTGTCAGAATCCTGCAGAATCTCCGAATCCCTGGGGGTGCCTTGCTGGCCCAGTTTTGGGGAAGAGTCGCCTGTACCTGAGGTTGTCCTTGATGACCAGATGCCACATTCGGCCTGTGTTTGGTTGTACTTGGCCTAATGGTTAAAAAATTTTTTTTTAATGAATTGCCTACATTTAAAAGTTGGAAATTTTCTATTAAGATCCAGATTTTTTTACCTTCTTGTGAAAAAAATTGAGATCTGCCTATGTGTGGGTCCTGCGTTGCCCGGGTGACATCTGGGTGGAAAGGAAGCAGCATTCTCTGGTGTGCCCCAGCCTTCACTCACACCCAGCTTTCTGTGAATTCAGGTTGCCTGCCTGGCCCTACAGACTTTTAGGGTTGGCATCCTCTGATCTCTACCCTTGGACAGTGCAACTGTCTGGTTTGGCCACTGCATGTATAATATTAATTCAGTGACTTGGAATTTGCATGACAAAGCCCCAAGTTCTGTAGATGTTACTGGCTGGCTTGAGAAACAGCACTGCTCTTGTGGTAGGTAAATGCCCCTCCCCTCACCGTTAACACATAATTTACTTCCTGAGCCCTCCCTGGGAGCAGCGTGCAGAGAAAAGTGTTAGTCGTTTGCTCTTAGGGGCTCAGCTGGATTTCTTGGCTCCTTGGGGAGACAGGGCTATTTATGGTGATTGATGATCGCTAGGCTTAAATCCTGGGAGTGGGTTCCTGCTCATCAATAGCTGAAGGTTTTCAACCTGAGGTTGTCAGTTCCTCTTTGTATCTAATCACCTGCTTATGCTGCTGCTTTCAAGCTTCAGAACTTCTAAAAGTTAGGCAGCAGCAGGAAGATAAGAAGTGTAATTCCGTGTGTGTCCCCCTGGTGAGGGAACATACCTTTCCCCAAGCTGTAATAACAATATTATGTGCGCAGATCATAGCTAATGTTTTTTAAGTGTGAACTCTGTGCTGGGTGCTATGCTAGGTGTTTTGCATACATTAAATATTTAATAGAGGTACTTTTATTATCCTCGTTTTACAGATGAGCAAATGGTCCTTCCTGGAGGTCATGCACTAGTAAGCTGCAGCTAGGGTTTGTGTTCTCCTTTGCCCACCTTCGGTGGCTGGTCACTGATTTTAATTTTTTAAAGTTTTGTATTAAGAAAAATTCAAATATATACAGGCAGAGATAATAGCATCACAAAGCCTCACTCAGCCGTCAGCCAGCTTCAGCAATGACCAGTCAACTAATGGCCATCTTACTTCATCCATGCCCTTACCCGCTTCTCTCTTCTCATATGATCTTGTATAAATCTTCCCTTAAATACTGTAATACTCTGAAATGTTAAGGATTTGAAATACAGCAGCGAGGGTGCAGAGAGTTTGTGTGTTCCCTGGTGCGGGTGCCGGTCGGCACCACTGTTTTGAGAGCCAGTTGATGGAATCCACTGGAGTTCATGTCCAGGTGCTTTTCCAGCCAGGAATGTACCCAACGGAAATGCTGGCACAAGTGGATGAAGACGTAACAAGGACGTTCTTTAGAATGCTGGATGTAACAAAATCGATGATGTCCATGTTGTGGAATACAGTGTGGGTTTTTAAAGTGATGAGGCAGGACTATTCGAGGCTGTAGAGTATGTTCAGCTTGAAACAACAGCAACAAGTTGGGAGACATGATGTAATATAATAAGATAAAAATTAGACTAACATCCATAAAATAAACCCTAGAAGGAAACCTACTAAATTATTAAGAGTGAAAGAGTCTCAGGAATAAGATTATGAAAGAGATAAAGGAAGACTTCTGCCTTTTGCTTCTGAAGTTTTGGTTATATTTGAATACCTACAAGTCACACGAATTACAAGGATAATTGAAGAGAAAAAAGGTCTGTTCATTTGCATTAATAAGTCACACAAATTATTTTTTTAACCCCCAGAATCTGTTCTTTTGCATTAAGTGACTTGACTTGTTTAATGTTCTTATTTTGTGTGTTTTCCTTCTCTTTTCTATTTCAGATTCTTGATGAATTCAAAAAGGACTCCTCTGTGTTCATCTTGGGGTGAGGCACCTCTTCTGGGTTATTGTTGTCCAGGGTGGGCGTGCGGGTCATGGTGCTGCAGTGCGGCTGGCTGGCTCCGGGAGGGTCATCGCTGTGGGTGGGCATGGGCAGGGGAGTGGGCGGGGTCCTCCTATCCAGGGATTGGCTGTACCACCCCTGTGGCGTGGATGAGCATGAACAGTAGCAGCAGAGTTTGTGGAGTGTTGGGAGGGTGGCCCAGAAGGTTCTGTAGAGAATCTTGCGTGTTTCAGGCCCCGCTTTCCTGGAGTTTGCTTCATAGAACATGGCTGGTGAATAGGTTTTTACACAAATTAAAGCAACTTTAGTGGCCAAGTGAATTTGGGAAATTGCTGGTTAAACAGGTTTAACTGAATTAAAATGGGCGAAAGCATGTAAAGTGCTTCACATGGCGTGTGTCGAGGGCCCTGTACAGAAGTAGTGATGTCGTCAGAGAGTAAGTGCTGCAGGACTTGTCAGGGCCTCTACTGTGCTGCCAGTTCCCCGAGGAGGCACTTGGAGGGGTGTCTGCGTTTCCCAAGCCTGTCTGCCCGGGAGGAAGGGTTTCCATGGAGCTAACAGTGCCTCAAACACGACTGGCGGTGCAGTGACCTGGGCCAGCTTTCCGGGACCAGCCCTCATCGATGCGGACACTCGGCACTATTCCTGTATCGCTTTCTAAACTAGAAACCTCAACACTTCAGAGTCTATAAAAAAAACTGCATCTGATGTTTGCGTAGTATTGTAATGAAAAGATTGGTGTATTAATGAAAAGATATGAAGCAAACTTAGGAGGTTGTTGAACAAAGAAGGTTAGAAATACACTAATAATTAAAGACAATTAAGACAATAGACTTTTGGACCCCGAGTGTTTAGCAAAGAAAGAAAGTTTAAAGCATATTTTATCTCCTATATTTTAAAAAGATCCCACCCCCACCCCACTTGCAAGTGCTCAGGGACAAGTTCGACTTTCCCTGGACAGCTCTGTTCTGCAGAGTGCACCTTCCGCAGAGGCCAAGGTTGCCTGTGCCCATCCAGTGAGGTCCCTGGGTTTTTTGATGGCCATGGATGAACATCCTCTCCCCAAGCCCATCTGTCAGCAAGCTCCCAGTCAAGGTGGAGTCTCCTGTTATTCAGGGTGGAGCGTTCCCTCGTGTCAAATGGAAAATTCTCCCAGCAGCAGGCCTCTGCTGGCCCCATGGCCCGAGGCTTGCATGTTCAAGCTGATTGTCCCACCCACCCAGAGTCTGGGGGGCTTCGTTTGGCCCCCACTCCTGCTTCAGAGAAAACTCTGGATGGTGGCTTCTGAGGAGACACTTTGATGTGGCCCTAGTCACTTCTCCGGCTCCCCCAGAGTGCCGTCCACACCAGCCCACCCAAGCAGCTGCTGCACGTATGCACTTCCATGCCCTCCTTCTCCCTTCCCCTGCACGGGAGCTACCTGGGAGCAGCTGAACTGGCCTGCCCTCTGGGGTTCCGCATCCTCTTTGAATTGTTGTAGGTTGGGAATGTCATGTAGGCCACCCTTGTCTTCCTGTTGCCAAGCCTACGCCTGGCACTGAGGAGGGTCCTACAGGGTATCCGGGTGGCAGGCTGCCTGCTGGTGGAAATGGCCTCTTGCTTGACTCTCGAGGTGTGTGCCTTTCTGAACACCCTCTCTTTCCCCGAGGGCAGCAACACTGACCGGCCGGATGCCTCCGCTGTTCACCTGCATGACTTCCAGCGGTTTCTCTTACATGAGCAGCAGGTGAGAGAATGGAAGGGCGGGGGCTGGGGGGGCGGGGAGCTACCTGCTTCGTTTCTTACCTCTTCACCGCCTGCCTTCACCTGGCCACCTATAGTCATGAAACAGTTGTAGTCTCCCTGACCAATGCCACTTGGCTCTCACAGACTCTGGAATGAGAACAGCTTCATGGTAGCTCCTTCTCAAGGCACAACTGAGAAAGGGTGAGAGTGAGAGTTCTCCAGGGCAGGCAGGCAGGGTGACAGCCTACGGGCAGGGGTGTCCTCATCTGGCTGGCTTCTGCTGTGTCTTCTGGCTCAGCTTAGGTGTCACTTCCTCAGGAAGCCAGCTCTGGCCGATGGAGGATGTGACTAAGGTGGTGAGCCTGCCCAGTCCTCGGGGGGGATATGGTAGCACAGTTGTCCTTCCACAGGTGGCATGTGCGAGGTCTCCGGGAGTGCTCACGTAGGGGCTGCAAGCTGGTGGTGCAGTCGGAGTCTGGTGCTGGGCAGGGGCTTTCCGCTGGCTGGTTCTGCCACCCAGGGCATATCTGGAGACAGTTTTGGTTGCCCCAGCTGGGGGTGCTAATGGCATGTAGTAGGTACAGACCAGAGAGGCTGCTCAGCATCCTAAAATGCACAGGTCAGCCCTCTCACAGCAAGGAATTACTCTGCCCCAAGTGTTAATAGCGCCCAGTTGAAAAACTTAAGACTGAGATAAGGCTGAGATCCTCTTACTAGCTATGTGACCTTGGGCAGGTAGGTTGACCTTTCTGCGCCCTAGTTTTCTCTTTAAATGCGGATGAGAGCCCCCCCTCTCAGAATCGGGGGGGGGGGAGTCAGAATACTGTACCTAGCTTTGTGTGCGTGTATGTGCATCTATATGCATAGTTGCATATCTGTTTCAATGTTGTATTTATATCACTGGAGTTTCATTTACATTTCCTCTTTATTTAATTTCTTGTTTTTTAATAGACTTTTTTTTTAAGAGCAGTTTTAGGTTCATAACAATATTCAGTTAATTTGTATTTTAAAATCTTTGCATTTCAGAATGTTTTAAACATGCCCAGAAGTAGCAAGGCTGGCATTGAACCACCATGTGCCTGTCACTCCGATTTAAAAATTAGGAGCATTTGCCAATTTTGGCACATCTGTCCTGCATCTCACACTACTGTTTCTCCCTTCCCTTTTCCCTTTCTCCATTTCTTTGCCAGAAAATTCTAAAGTAAACTGTAAAGTATTATGAAGTCAATGTATCATCTCACTTGTAAATAGCATGCTTCTCTTATGAAATGGACTTATTTTTCTTTTAAAAAATTATACAACTCCTATTATACCTTGCACAGTGAACACTAATTTCTTTGTGTCATCCAATGCACAGCCCATGTTCAGTTTCTTTGATTGTAGAGAAAGTAATGAACAGGCACACAGCACGCACTTTGCACCGGGCAGCCACATGGAGGCCCCTGTGGCGGTGTGAGCTGCTGGAACACGGTGAATGGTGACCGAGGAGATGAGGTGTCATGCTTTCTCCATGTGGGGGCTGAATGTGAGTGATCAAGAGAAGGACTTTTGCTCAGCCTGAGCTACCACCAAGGGGAAGTAAAATGAGCCGGTATAAATGAGTTCTCTTTGGCACAATTACATGCTCAGTGCTGAGGTGCCAATATAGTGAAGCAGAGAGAGCAGCGTATGATTTTTTCTTTTCGCTATACTCTTCCTTTCACTGAATCGCTCACTTTGGTAGGGAGCTATTGAAATGTTAAACCAAGAAAAAAAAATTCATGGCCAAAGCTTTTCTGAAAGGCAGGGTTTGTCCAAACGCTGGTCAGGAAAGGACCAGGTCCTGGGACATCCAGTCTGCACCACCAGCAGCAGGGCCGGTGGGGACAGACGTCCGTGGTCCTGAGCTGATGAGCTTTCCTGTGGAAACAGCATGGGGAAGAAAGATCTAAGTTGATTTGAAAGGATTTCCGTTGGCTACACATAAAGGGGGTGGGAGAAGGTGAAGTGGGCTTGTTCTGGGATAGGGGCAGAGTCCAAAAGGAAGAGGTGTGCGCGCCTTCGGATTGGTGGTGGGCAACAGCCCAGGAAGTTCATTTGTAAGCAAGAAGCACAGGCGCCTGATGGTCAGTGGCACCTGCCGTCCTCTTTAGATAATTGTGGAAATAGCCACCTGGAAGTGAATTCAGAGTTTCAGCATACACTAAGGATGCAAGCAGTCTTTTGTTGGTTTTGCCCTGCGGTTAACTGATTAACCTCTCTTGTCCCCTCCTTGTGTACTCTAGTCTGTGGTAATTTAATTTAGGACATCTCGGAATTTTCTCCTTGTCAGCAGTTACATGGCTAACCTCCTGGGAACAGGAAGCCTTGTATCCCAGAATCCACAACCTAGTGCTGCTTAATTTTATTACAGGGGAGAATGACAGGCTCCCCTGCACTGCCCTGGCCCCTTCAGTGGACTGCCCTCAGAGATCAGGGATATGGACCAGGAGCAAATTGCAGAAGCTCTTCACATGTGAGACAGCCCATGAGCATCTGCATGACAGCCTGGCTGACTCTTAATGTCCCATGTGCCCAGTGCTCTGTGAGGTGACGACATGAATGGAGCCAGTCATCTGGGACGTTTGTCTGGTGTGATGGATGCTGGTATGTGGGGTAATCACTGTAGCACTTCTGTGCCAGTTAGTACAGCTTTTCCTAGAAAGCACTTAGGCAATACGCAATTAAAATGAAAACTTTGAAAAAAAGGGATATACTTTGATTAAAAAATTGCCCTTCTAGAAACTTATCCTAAAACAATAATGGCAGCATTTTCAATAGCAAAGAAAACTTGGAACAGATCTAAATCTCCATTAGGGGACTGGTTAAGTATTCCCGAGTCCCGCCCTGGGAGGGATGGGTCACTCTGTCGAAAGGGGGTTAAGAGGAAGACCTCAAAGCTGATGCATTTGAGTTGGTCTCAAGCTCAATGTCGGATCAGGTTGTTTTATTTAATGAGTTGACACCTCAGTTCCCCCATTTATATAACAAGGAAAATAGTATGTGCCTCCTAGGGCTGTGTGGTTCACAGTAAGCCACTATGTGGAGAAGATCTGGCGTAGAGCCTGGTGTCCAGTCCGTGCCCAGCGCGACTGCCCTCACCACGTACTACTCCTTTCACCGTTATTCTTATTTTCATTAGTATGGAGTCCTAGTGCAATACCCCATACCAAGTAGATTTGTTTTTTAACTCCCAGTTTGTATTTTGAACTTCTGGCAGAAGGTTTCTTTCTTTCTTTTTCATCCTTCCCTGAGGACATTTTTGCATTGCTTTGAGAGAGAGAGAGAGAGAGAGAGAGAGAGAGAGAGAGAGAGAACATTGATGTCAGAGAGAAACATTGGTTGGTTGCCTTCTTGTAAGCGCCCTGAGTAGGGATGAAACCCGTAATCTAGGTTTGTGCCCGGTCCAGGAATTGAACCTGTGACCTTTCAGTCTGGGGATGACTCTCCAACCAGCTGAGCCACACCGGCCAGGGTAGGCAGAAGATTTCTTATCAGCAGTCATCAAGATTCAGGCTATGTCAGCTAAGTACCCATGCTTTTCATGAGAAAGCTTTGTAGAAGGAAGGAGGAAGCTTCTGGCCTTTTGGGGACATCAGAACCTGGTGAGGCTTTTGCATGACATGTCCTACATTGAGTTTCATGTTCTAATATTCAAAGATTTCAACACCTCTGTATTCAAACGAACGGGCTGTTCTGTAGTCTCCTAGCTGTTTTGTGTTTCTTATCCAAGTAGATTTGCAACACTCAACAGTGAGGCCCATTGTTGATGTGCAGCCATCCGCCAGGGAGGCTGTGTCTCCACCACCTCATTTGTGTCCTTAAGCATTTCTTCTTTCATGCACCCTGCTCTGACTCTCCCCATCCAACCACACACATCCAGTTACACATTTGCTTTTATTATTCTTAAAGGTAGAGGCTTTAGTATATTCCGAATCCAGAAAGCATTAGCCAAAGTTGAATCCGTGGGTCCTGTTTTCTCCCTTTGCCTGATGAATGCTTGAGGTTGTAGGGTTTGGAGAGGAAAACAATGAAGTTACTTTATACTACACATTCTCACAGAAACTGTGCATGGATGTTATTACTCCCACGGAGTGGATGAGGAGGTGCAGAGAGGGTATGTGGCTTGCCCAGGGTCCACCAGGCAAGTAACTCTGATGGTCAGATATAACGTTTTTGCCAGTCTTCTTTTTGATTTCTTGTTCTCTTTGTCATGCTAAGGAGCTCTGGGCTCAGGATCTGAACAGAGTCCGCAAGAGGATGACAAAGTTTATCGACGACACGATGAGGGAAACTGCAGAGCCCTTCCTATTTGTTGATGAGGTGAGTGGGCTTCTTGTGAGCTGTTCACCAGCGCTGGTTTTCTTCCAGTCTTCCTTTCCCTCGTCCGTGTTCCAGTGACCTTGTTTCGTAAGTGTGTTTCATGCTTTTACCACCAGAGGGCGTTTGCTGCCCTGGAAGAGCAGGGTAGGCACACCAAATTCAAAGGTTTTGGGGGTTCCTGTGAGCTGTTGTTAACAGTTGCGCTTGGCTCTGAGTGAGACAGCAGGGGAGGTAATGCTGAGAATGGGCAGCTCCTGTTCCCTGTAACTTTGTTCCCAGAAAGCAGAGTGTTACCCCAGTGTCACTCAACCTTCCATTTTTTTTAAAGGGGTCAAGAATTGGGATATTACATTTCCTGCCTTTTAAATGTTCTGATACTGTCAATGTTTTGTTTATCAAGTTGGTGGGATCACAAATGCTTCTGGTATTATTATAACTTAAAACCTGTGATATATGGGAAGCATATATTCTTGTACTAGCATATTTTAGGGTGCACATTAAAAAGGAAACATCGTCAGTGAAACACGTGTCAGTACAGCCTGTTGCATGAGTCTCTGCGTGGAAACCCGGAGGCCACCTGCTGTACCTGAGCTGCCATTTCCCTGTGCCACACAGACTAGAAAGAACCAGCTACCACCCCCCTTGTCTTCACTGTGGTGACCCTGTGTCTGTGTGTGTGACCGCCCCCCCCAGTTCCTCACGTACCTGTTTTCACGGGAGAACAGCATTTGGGATGAGAAGTATGATGTGGTGGACATGCAGGACATGAACAACCCCTTGTCTCACTACTGGATCTCCTCATCACATAACACGTGAGTTTTGCCACCAGCCTGGGAGGGGTCGCAGGCAACAGGTGATATGGTGGGCATCCCAGTGCGCTGCTTTGGCACAGCCTGTGGGGAGCGGGCAGAGTGCAGGGCCACCCGCTCAGACTGGAATGTACAAACGCTTCTGGAAGGGGTGGCATTACAAGGATCATCCTTTTTCTGTGGCCCTGAAAAGCCAGTCAGCAAAGCTGGTGTTTTCACAGTTTGGGCATCTCATAGTAGCCACAGCAAAGCAGTTGAATGAGTCGTTGAACTGGTGTTTACTGCCTACCCTGTGATTGCTGGGTGCTGGGGATGTAGCAGTAAACAGGGCAGGACAGAACAGCACTGTTCCCACGTGCTTGGAGGGGAAAAGACCTCCTTTGACTCTTAACAAAGGACAGGAGTTGGTGAGAGGAGAGCAGGTGGTGAAATGAGAAAGGGTTTCAGACAGAGGGACCGCATGTGCAAAGGTCCAGGGGCAGAAGGAACTGAGAGGGATCTGTTAATACTAGACTGTAGAATCTAGGGTTGGGGAGGGGGTGTTGTGTGGCAGGAAGGGAGGCTGGCGGGGTCAGCTTGAGTGGAATCTTTAAGTGACAGCAGGGGCAGTGGGAGGTGCTGATGGCTTTTAAGGCAGAGAAATTTAAGAACATGCTGAAATTTACATCTTTGGAAGATAACCCTGACTGCAAAAAAAAAAAAAAAAAAAAAAGAAAGAAAGAAAGAATAGACAGGAAGAGAGAGACGATGTTGCACTTAAGTTCCAGTATTTAGTCTGCCTTGTACGGTGAGAGGGTGAGGCCTCGGCTCATGGGCACCCAAGAGCTGTAGGTTGGTGCTTTCCCAAGTGCCATTCCAGGCAGGGGTTGGCCAGGCCCTTGAGCTTATCTCCAGGCATTTTGGAAGCTAAAGGCATTTTCAGGGGCAAATGGTTTCATGCTTCTGTCTTCCCTACTACATCCATTGGTGTAAGAGTTTGTGTCTTAGAGTAGTGAATTCTATCAAACCCAGAAGACAGTTAAAGAACATAGACTCTTAGAGTGAAACATGAGGAAGAGGAGAGTGCATAAAAATACATATTTTTATGTCTGATAGATGTAGTTCACAGCATAGTAAATTCCACCAGTAGTTGTTGATAACTTATTCAGTACCTGATTCCCTGATATCAAAGTGATGGCCCATCTGTGCCCTGTTTAGACTGAGGGCCAGTGGGCAGCCAGGGGAGAGTTGTTCATTTATCGTGTGCTGTAAATCTCACTCCTGACACCCTTTGACCCAGTTCTCAAAAGAAGACATGGTCTCAACCCTACACGTGGATTACCAAGGTGGTTACTGTTCACATCCTGTGATTGTGGCCTGGGTCTAAGGCGTGTTTCTGGCCCAGATCCTAACCCTGGGTATTTCTAGCCAGGAGGAACTCTGGCCTTTGGGGGCTTGGGCTGAGAAGTTCCCCAAGGACACCCTGAGGTGCAGGCCTGCCTTCTCTCCTTCAGGTACCTCACAGGTGACCAGCTGCGGAGTGAGTCGTCCACGGAGGCATACATCCGCTGTCTGCGCATGGGCTGTCGCTGCATTGAGCGTGAGTAGCCTTTCCCTGGTGGAGATAACACCTTCCTGTAACTGAGGCGCTTTGTCCCTTCCAATTCCTCAGCTGAGTGTTGGCGCCCCCTACAGGCCAAGAGCCCTAGTCACTCTCTGGTCCCACAGCCTGGAGGATGGTGGGGCTGGGAAACTATTGGCTGTTCAGTGACCTCTGCTCCCCCTTACTGAGCCCACCTACCCCTGTGCTGGGCAGGCACAATGGGGTCCCCGTTGTTGAGCTGGCTGGCCCCTGCTGCCTGCAGCTTGGTGCTTTTTTGGTTTTAAAGGTGAATAGTGGGGGTAGGTGGGACAAGCTAAGGGACACACAGAGCTTGTAGCATCTGGGGTAAGGGATGTGGCCATCAGTGGCAGGGACCTCTCCTCAGAAGAAAACTGTCCCCACCGCAGGAGTGGTGTGGAGCCTGGCTGGGTGGGGCCCAAAACCCATCTAGATGGCGCCCTGACACAATGGAAGGCCTGGGAGGCCAGCAGCAAAGATGGCTTTATTGGCCTTCTGTCCTCCTTCGGTTCCCTTCAGGGCTTTTTTTTAGAGGAAGGCAAATGAATGCCCCTTGAGTGTTAGCAGCTGGCCCAGCCCTGGATGCCATTCTGATCATTCTTGTCATGGTTGTTCTCAGACGCCCCAGGACAGGTGATTCCAGTACCTGGACAGGCCCAGGGTCCAGCTGCTTCCTCCCATCTCCTCATCTCTTACTCCCTGGCCTGACTTGACCTCCAGAGGCTCATAGGTGTGTTAGGCTGAGAAAAGGCTAATCAGTGGTTTAGGCTCTAACTTCATTAAAAAAAAAAAAAAAAAAGTATCGTGGTATCAGACTTTAACAGCACTGATTCCTGCAGAGTATTGCCTATTTTATACTTTTTTTCCTCGGGAAAGAGCAAATGTGAAAAAATGAAGTTTGACACTGTCAACTCCTGTTACCTCAGGGGATGACGTACAGGGGTGCTCGCCTCCTACATAATCTAGTTCTGTCTGAATATTTTTCTCCGAACCTTTCAGAATAAATTTTCACAGTACTGCATGTTATTTCTACCAGCAGAAAAAGCAAGCCAAGATTTAGATAAGTAAAATCAGAAAATAAAACACAATGTAAATATCTTTTTAGAAGAGAAACATTTAAAATAGGTTTTTTTTTTGACAAATGTATTGAATTACAAAGGGACCTTTATTTAAACAACCAGAATCTTCTAACTGCACAGGTAACACAGGTAACACCTGTCCTCATGTTGGTGGCCCCTAAGTGCAATCATTAGGTTTGTCCCCATGTTCTAGTAACTGAGCTGGCACAGGGGTCAGGGCTGATCTCTAACTGGCTGGTCACGTGTCTGCCATCAGTGGACTCGTGAAGTGGTGAGTGGTGGGCCGGTGGTGAGGCTGCATGTTTTACCCCACAGTGGACTGCTGGGACGGGCCTGATGGGAAGCCCATCATCTACCATGGCTGGACTCGGACCACCAAGATCAAGTTTGATGATGTCGTGCAGGCCATCAAAGACCATGCCTTTGTCACCTCGAGGTCAGTTGTCTGATTCCCAGATGGTTCACCTTTAAGGGAAAGATAGCTAAGGTTGAACAGACAGACAGACACCCCTCCCACACTCAGACATGCACAAAAACACAGATATACCAGCCTGCACTTCATCTTAAGTCACTCCCAAGTCCTTGGCTGAGTGATGGCGCCCCCTACAGGCCAAGAGCACAAGTCACTGACTTGTTTCAGAGCCTGGAGGAGACTGGCACTGGGAAACCATGTTGCTGTTCAGTGACCTCAGTTCCCCCATGCTGAGCCCACCTGCCCCTCTGCTGGGTTGGCCTGGGTGAGGCAGCAGCAGCTCTGCCAGGCAGGCTCAGACGGAGGGCTTGCCTCCTTGCCCCTGCCACCTGCAGCTTCCCTGTGGTCCTGTCCATCGAGGAGCACTGTGGCGTGGAACAGCAGCGCTACATGGCCAGAGTGTTCAAGGAGGTGTTTGGGGACCTGCTGCTGACGAAGCCCACGGAGGCCAGTGCTGACCAGCTGCCCTCACCCAGCCAGCTGCGGGAAAAGATCATCATCAAGGTAGGCAGCCTTGGGCTGCGGTCATTTATTCAGGGGAGCCAGAGGCTCAGCGCTAGGCTCCAGATCCCACCACCCTGTCTCATGCCACTGTCCTTACTAATCTGTGACCCTGGGCAAGGTCATTTAGCCTCTTGGTGCCTGTATGTCCTCGTCAGTCTGTGGGGTGGATAATAATAGAACCCACATGGTTAGAGTGCTGTGTGCTTAGAACTGTACCTGGGCCAGTGCAGTGCTATGTAACTATTAACTCATTCATTCTTTGGGCAGACCTTCACCACGCCCCTTTCCAAGTCCCATGCAAGGTGCTAGGGGTGCTCTTACCTTGCAAGGTGCTAGAGGTGTTCTTACCCTTGGGAGCACCCAGTCTAGTGTGGGAGGTGGACTGGAGGTGAACAGTTGCCCCCAAAGGGCTGCCCACACTCATGGGTGGCATGCCAGGTGCTGTGGGAGAGATGAGTGATTGCCATGCCCAAGAGCCAAGGATGCTATGGACAGGGTGACACTGGGCACTTGTATGACTAGGAGAAAGAAACCTGGTATACGGTGGCTTGAAGCATATAAGGGTTCATTTCTTCCTCATCTGAAGGAGAGTGTTCTGGAAGCTTTGAAGTCTGGCCCACAAGGTCATCCAGGGTCCCTGGGTCCTGTTCTACAGTCTCCAAGGGAAGGGCTTTCAATTGGGATTCCACAATCCCCAAGGAATCCGCAGATAGAACTCAGGAGGAATGACATGTGAACTTTGGGAAAATGTTGCCTCTTTATTTTTATTAACCTATAAGTAAAACTCCTTCCATTATGAATATTGGCAACAAACCACTTGGGGCTTTGTTACCAGCAGAAATCATGGATATTTTCATATCACAGTCACAGCTACTGCAAATATTTCTGAGTAATGTTGGGCTCGTCACCACTTTGAAATTATGGTAGTTATTAGAGCTGCCTCTAGATCTTAATATAAGATATTAATAAAGAAAGCACATATTTTGTATATTGCAAATATTTTTATTTAACATACTAATAATTGTATTTCAACACAGTTTCTCTTATAATCTTTTTTTAAAGATTTTATTTATGTATTTTTAGAGAGGGGGGAAGGGAGGGAGAAAGAGGGAGAGCAACATTGTGTGAGAGAGAAACACTGATCGATTTGCCTCTCGCATGCGTGCCCTGACTGGGAACCGAACCTGCAGCCCAGGTGTGTGCCCTGCCTGGAAATTGAACTGGCAACCTTTTGCTTACAGAACAATGCCCAACCAATGGAGCCACACTGGTCAGGACTGTCTTACAATCTTGCACATTATAAACATTATTCTGAGAAAGGGGTCCTCAGTCTTCTCTCAGGCTTCGAATGGAGTCCGAGGCATGAATAGTGGAGGCTCTGCCCGAGGGCGCCGCCCTGGTGTGCATGGTAGAGCTCCAGCTCACGGGAAGGGGAATGTGCCGGGGTCCAGGGCAGCAATTTCTGGTAAACATGTACATGTCAGCTGTACACGTCCCAGCCTGCCCTGTTCAGTGCAGAAGAACCTGGTCACATGACCACACCACCGGGAGCCCGGGATATGCAGTCTGTAGTTGGGCAGCCAGTAGTGGAAGGAGCAAGATGGATTTCATTGACCACAGCAGGCTGATCTGAAAGGATGGGTAGGTGTTGATTAGGCAGATACACTGGGGACGGTCCCTGTGTGCCAGGAGGTCATGGTCTAGTGGGGAGACCGGCCCATCAACAAGTAGTAGCCAACAATGTGAGGGGGCATTGGTGCCCGCAGGTCTAAATGCGCCAGCATATTTGGAGGGTTTGGCTAAGATCCTGGGGCACTTTTCTCTGAGACACCAAGGGAAGGCAGGACAGGAGCTGAGCCCAGGAGGGTCCACAGCTTCTCAGGCATTCAGTCACTGAGTCTTCAGGGGACCTTATGGCATTTCTGTTCCCTGCTCATTTGACACTGCCCTCTGTTTCTGTTAGGGATTTCCCACTCTTGTTTTAGGGTGTGAAGTCCCCTTTTAGAAAATCCCAGCTGTGGTACTTCATGGCTCACCCCATCCTATTGCAGGGAAAGGGGATGGAAATAGCATTTATGACACACAATCAGTGTGCACCATGCACCAGTCCTGGGCTTGGCATGGTTGTGTTTGCTATTCCCATCCCATCATAACCCTGCCAGGCTTACCCGGGTCCCCAGCCCACTCTGCAGGTGTGGACACTGAGGTGTAGAGGTTGAGTGACTCAGCCGAGGTTGCTCAGTTCCTGCCAAAGAACTAATTCAAGGCTGTGTAAGCCAGACCCCTTCTGTCATGCTTTGCTGTTCGCAGGTGTCTTATATGCCCCTTGGCTTACAGGAACCCACAGGGATGTCATTACACCCGGTTGACAGAGAAAGTTACTGAGCTTGAGAAAGATTGTCACGTGACCAAGGGTACATAGCTAGTAAGGTGACAGGCCTTGATTCAAACCCAGGTCTGACCCCTTATTCTGAACTCTCTTCACCAGGTCACCACTACCTGGGATTTACAAATGCTTGTGTAGGTGGGTGGTCAGTACTCACCCAGGTGAGCATCTTGTCATCATCATGTTAGTCTTACAGATGAGAAAGAAGTGGGAGGCTCAGAGAAGCGTGGCCACCTGCCCCGGGTCACACAGCCAACAAAGCAGCAGCAGTGCTGTTTGCACCAAGTCTTCTCCCTCTCCGTCCTCAGTGTGCCTTCCCCTGCCCTGCAGGCCCCATGCCCCCCAGACTGGCTGTGACCCTGCCTTCCCCTCTCTGTGCTGGAGAATGCCCAGCACTCCGGTGGTGTCACGGACTCACCGAGTATTTATCACGCACTTACTCACTGCTAAGCTACCACAGGGGATTCAACAGGGAATGAAACAAAGGCCCCGGCAACCTTTAACCATTTTTAATGGTCCATTAAAAATGTGATCCTCATGGGACTTACACTTGAGCAGGGAAGATAGAAGGCAAACAGATAGACACATAGAAACACATAGACTGAGAGTATGGAAAATACCTTCCAAGGGCTAGAGAGTGAACGAATGGGTGGGAGGGGAAGTGTGGGCCCTTTTCAGATCAGGTAGCTGAGGAAAGCTCTCTGAGGAGGTGATGCCAAGCGCAGAGCTGGTGCAGTGAGAGAGGAGCCAGGCCGGCAGGACAGACGGTGCAAAGGCACTTTGTGGTGCTGCAGATGGACGCTGCTGGCTCCAACATGCTAAACCGGGGTCTTGAGGGGGACAGGTGATCTGTACTTCCCCCCTCAGCATAAGAAGCTGGGCCCCCGAGGCGATGTAGATGTCGACATGGAGGACAAGAAAGATGAGCACAAGCAGCAGGGCGAGCTGTACATGTGGGACTCCATCGACCAGGTGAGCCCCTCGCACCCACCCCTTCCTACACCTCGAGCATCTCTGAGGCCGGCAGGATGGCTCAGGGAATGTTCCTGCCTTCCTCCCATTCGGACCCAAGTGAATTGTCATTATAATGAAGCTTTATTTTTCTTTTACATTTTTAATGTTTTGTTTTGAAATAATTTTGTATTCAGTATAATATACTGTATACTTACACCCACACCCACACACACAGAGAATATACCCTGCACCCAGATTCCCCAAATACTAACATCCTACACGATCAGAGTATGATGACTGTAACCAGGAAGTTAACATTGGCACAATACTGACTCACTCCTGGGCCTTATTCCAATAGCACCAATTTGTCCACCAATGTCCTTTTTCTGGTCCAAAAACCAAGTCTGGCTGCAACAAGTCTTTTAGTTGTCCTAACTCCTCGGTCTCTTCCAATCAGAGACAGTTCCACAGGCAACCTCGTTTCTTGATGAGAAGAGGCATTTTGAGCCCTGACACCACTTTTCATATCCCTTAACCTAATGTGCAAATCCACTTGAGTATATTTTTACGTGTCTATTCTTATGTCCTAGAAATAAACATTAAAAATGGTTAAGATTTAAAGAAAGAAGTGAGTCACAATGAAAGTGGAAGAAAGGGTCTCTAAACAAACTGGCTGAAAAATCCTATAAGTCTTAAAAAGTGAATGAAATGGAAAAAGACAGTCATAAAAAAGAAAAGGTCGTGAGAACATAAAAAACAATCCCATCATTCATAATGGCATCCAATTAAATATGAAATAGAAATTTGGCATTATGTCATATCTACCCTTGGATACACTGAATAGAAAAGTTCTGAAAATGCCAAAGGAAACTCCAAATAAATAGATGTTTTAAAAGATATGTCTCAAAGGGGTTGAATTTTGTGAAACCACCATCAATGTTTATGAAGGTGGGAAAGGCAAGCCCCAAGGTAATGCCGGGGTGATGCTGCCAGGCAGGGACTCTGGGCCTCCAAGTTGACGGGGTAGAGACTTCGGGGACAAGTTAACGCTGGTTGCACTTTCCAGAAATGGACTCGGCACTATTGCGCCATTGCTGATGCCAAGCTGTCCTTCAGTGACGACATTGAACAGACCATGGAAGAAGAAGTGCCCCAGGTAGGTGAAGACCTAGATGGCTCCTCTCATCTCTTTGGGTACCAAGGCCTCCCTGGCTCTTCTCTGATTGGCTGGCTGGCTTAGGGCTTAACCAATGAGATTCAAGGGTCATTCGTGCTTTCTGAAGGTCTGAAGGGCATGTGCTCCCTGGAGAAAACTGGGGCTTCGATGTTTTGTTTGGCCCCACGTCCTGGCCTGGTCTCCAGCTTTCCCTTCAGGCTGCTGGCCATCCTTGGTGTTGTTTCTTGAGTGTCACTCCCAGGGCATGGCTCTCAGACTTCCTTTTCGATAGCATAAGGGCTCCCCTCGGAATCCCTTACCCCTTGTCTCAGGAGGCTACCACAGATGGTGCTGTCTAGAGTAGGTTAGTGGGCAGGTGAGGCCAGTGGAAACTCTTCCCAGACCTCTTGGGGTGAGAGCAGGCTGAGGCCCGCCTGTCTGTTTTCAGCCCCCTGAATCAGTGTGTGAAGTCTCCTGATGCAGGGGGTCTGGCCTAAGTTTTCAGAAACTCCTCCTCTCTCTGTGGCCCAGGATATACCCCCCACCGAGCTGCATTTTGGAGAGAAGTGGTTCCATAAGAAGGTGGAGAAGAGGACGAGTGCCGAGAAGCTGCTGCAGGAATACTGCTCTGAGATGGGGGGCAAGGATGGAACCTTCTTGGTGCGGGAGAGCGAGAGGTTCCCCAATGACTACACCCTGTCCTTCTGGTAATGGCCCTCTGTCTGAGGCATGGCTGCCGCCTGCTCGCAGCAGGCTGGATGGGGGGCGGGGTGGCGAGTAGTGGGAGCTCAGGCCAGACGTGGGCAGGCCTGGACCAGAACCCAGACTTCATTTAGTGAGAGGTGTGGGCAGGGCTTGGGTGTGGTGGGTGAGGCCCAAAAACTTGGTAATCATGATTAGTGACATTTCAATGCAATATTTAAAAAAAAATCAAAAGTAATGCAAAAAAATGGTGATGAAGAAAACATCAACATTTTAAATAAAAACAGGATCTGACTCTTCGCTAAGACAATGTGGCCCGGTCCCAGCCCTGGGTCAGGTGGTGTGAGCCTGGGCAGTTCCCTCAGTCTCCTGGATTCTCCCCCTCCTTGTCTCTGAAACTGACATTCTAAAAGCAGCCTTATTGAGCTGTTGTGAGCTTTCTCATTCACTCATGCATTCACTCATTCACTCGCCCATTCATCTATGCCTTCATTCATGAAAAGACATTTATCCAGTGCTTGCTCTGTGGTGGACACTGTGCTTTAGCAGTGATCAGACAGGCAGGGTCTCTGTCCTGATGGAGATTATCTGGTGGGGATGATGGGCAGTGAAAGGTTAATCATTTGAATAATACATGATGGCAATTGTGGTAAGTGCACTGAGAAAAATGCACGGCATTATGAGAGTCCGTTAGAGAGGGATCTCATGTAGTATGGGGGCTCCATTGGAGAGGGATCTCGTGTGGTAATGGGGCTCCATTAGAGAGGGATCTCATGTAGTATTGGGGGGGAAGGTGATGGTGAGGGAACACTTCCTGAAAGAAGCAGTGTTTAAATTGAGACTTGAAGGATAAAAATTATAATAAAATACAAATCAGCTTGATTGCTAACACATCCGTACCGTGTGCCAGGCAACATTCCAGGCGCATTTTGTGTGGGGTCTCTCAGGACTGCTCTCTGATGTGGATGCTGTTCCTATCCTCATTTGGCCACTAGGATAATGAAATAGAAGCTCAGAGAGGACAGCTCATGTGGCAGTCAGAATTTGAACCTAGGTCTTCTGGCTCCAGAGTAGGAGTTATGTAGGTAAAAGGGGTCAGTGGGTGGAAGAGGGAGGTAGAATGTTCTGGAATCCGGAAAAGGACCAGCCTGTGCTAAAGCCTGGGGTCTGCTTAGGAGCAGAGGGAGGCCTGTGCGGCCACACCTAGTGTCCCCCTGTGAGGACCGGGGGCTGCACTTCTGGCCCCAACCTGTGTTCCCTGATGCCCAGGTACAGGAAGGTCAGCCAGCCTGGCCTGGGTGCTGATGTTGTCCCTCTGCCCACAGGCGGTCGGGTCGGGTCCAGCACTGCCGGATCCGCTCCACCATGGAGGATGGGGTCATGAAGTACTACCTGACTGACAACCTCACGTTCCCCAGCATCTACGCCCTCATCCAGCACTACCGTGGGACGCACCTGCGCTGCGCCGAGTTTGAGCTCCGGCTCACTGACCCTGTGCCCAACCCCAACCCCCACGAGTCGAAGCCGTACGTGAGCCCAAGCTCTCGGGGCAGCACATCCATGGGTTTAGCTGGGTGCAGACACCCTGGCCGACTGAGGTCATCAACTGGAAAAGCCTTCCTTGTGGGTGTGCAGGGGCCCAAATTCCTCTGGGGTCCCTTCAAGTTCCCAGGGTGGCCACAGTTTCCAGATTCCTTTCCAGATACCCTTATTTTTGCCCCATTTCTTTCTTTTCCCTTCCCTTCCCTTCTTGTGCTTTATCTTCACAGTCCTGAACTGGTCCAAAATAATTTCAGATTAATTTTGGCCCAGCGTGTCTTTATTTGTCAAAGATTGTTCCTGTTTGTCCTGACAGCAAAGAAGGAAAAAATAAGGATAAAGTTTTCCCTTCATTTTTTACCTGGTAAAGTGAATATCAGTAACGCCTTGCAAAGGGTTAACCAATTCTGGAGACAAAGAAAAATACAAAAAATTTTAAGCAGGAAGCTGTTCAAGTACACATTTCTGAGAAAGCCACACAACTTACAGCAACTTTATTTTTCATTTCTCTTGTCTATATTCAGATTGCCTTTTAAATTTTGCTATTTCACTTCTTTACAAGTAAGCAAGGACCAACAAAACAAACAAAATCCCTGCCTACAATGCTATCCTCTGTGTCCTCTGCCTCCTGTTCTCTGTGCCACCTCCTGGTACTGGTGATTCAGAGGTGGGCAGGGGTGGGGGGTGGTAAAGATTGGTCGGTTTATTCTCTTACGCTTCAAACAGACACACTAGATGAATGTTTCACTCAAGCTGTATCTTGGTGGTCTTTTTACAAATGTGTTCTTCAGATGCGTTTTGGACGGGAGGCCCACAGGTCTCCATGGTGGTTTCTGGGGCCTTTAAGCATCCTCAAGTGCATTGGGTCCTCTGTGGGCGGCCCTTCACCTGGCTGTTTCTGGCCCTGTGCTGCAGGTGGTACTATGACGGGCTGAGCCGTGGAGAAGCGGAGGACATGCTGATGAGAGTTCCCCGGGATGGTGCCTTCCTCATCCGGAAGCGGGAAGGCAGCGACTCCTACGCCATCACCTTCAGGTAAGCAAGGCAGGTGGGGGTGGGGGGGGGTGGAGCCTGCTGCGTGCTCTTCCCTGCTGCATGCGCTCCCAAGGAGGCTTGGGAAGGCCAGGCATGGAGAACAGAGGGGAAACTGCAGGTGGAGGTTTATTTAGCTCAGTGTTGTCTCCCTAGAGGGCCAACAATAATGACAGCAGTAATAATAACAACAGCAGCCTACATTAATATGTGCTTTCAGTGTGCTGGGCGCTGGTCTGTATTCTTAACGATCTGTGATCGTGATCGTTATTTTTCAGAGGAGGAAACTGAGGCACAGAGAGGTTGAGTAACTTGCTGAAACATGCAGCCAGTAAGTAGTGGGGCTGGGATTCAAACCCAGGCATCTCTGGTGGCCCAGATGAGTGATGTTACAGATCTGATTTCCTCCCAGCTTTACTTGCCACCCAGCACTGCCAGTGAAAGGCTGTATAGACCAACCATCTCTAGGACTGTGTTTCTCTACTTGAATTCACTCCACGACACTGGACTCTTTCAGTTCCCGCCAATGGGGCGTTGGAGGTAGAGTCCAGACCCGCTTCCTCACGCTGTCCGTCTGTCCTCCCAGCCCCAGTGGGTTCTTGGTGATGCTAACGGAAGACTGGCTACTGTATATACAAGTTCCTAACTAATGTCCCAGACGCTGGGCTGCCTTTGAGGCTTCATCCGGCTGAGCCCTTCACTGTAGCTGGTGAGGGGTAGATCTAGTTTTACAAGTAAGAACATGGAGGCTCAGAGAGGTAGAGTGAGCTGTCTGGAGCCACACAGTGCAGCCGAATTTCCGACTTGGGCCCACTCCCCTCCAAAGCCTGTGCTCTTCACTGTGATCTCAAGCAAGCAGGCTTCAAACTGGGTCAAACGGGGCCTGTAGCTATTTTGCTCAGCCTGCATGGTGATGTTAAAAACTGAGAAATTTCACTTGAAAATTCAGATTGCTTCTTATGAAACGTGGGAGGAGGCAGTAGCTGTGGGCCCATGTTCTTGCGCGGTGATGGGGGCTACCAGCTGACAGTAGGGGCCCTGGTGTGCCCAGTCCGCCCCTGTTCCTTCCAGTCCTATTGCTCTGGCCGCCCCCTGGGTTCCTCTGCCGGGCTTTCCTTTCTGCGGTCAGTCATCTCCAAGCTGCCTTCATGTGTGAGGGGGTGTGTGTGTGTGCGTGTGTGTGTGTGTGTGTGTGTGGTGGGTCAGGGGTAGGGGGTGATTGTCATTATCACTGCCGTTTACCAAGGACCTACTGTGTGCTGGCACTGGCCAGCGTGGCTCTTTTGTGTTTTGTGCTGCCAGCAGGGAGGCCCCGTACTTCTCGACATTGGCCTTGCCCTTTGCCCTTTTCCCCAAAGCTCGTGGGGGTGCCTCCTCTGACTGGGTGGGAACCAGCTGGCTTGATGGAGTATCTGCTGCGCCAGCCACCACGCTGGGTGCTGGGGTTCACACCGTAGCCCTGTCAGTCAGGATGCTGTTGGGTACAATTGACAGACCCCAAACTGAACAGCTCAAACAACCAAGATGGGTGGGATCTGCTGGCTACCTGCTGAGAGGCTCCAACAGGCCTGGGTGCAGGCCTCACCTTAAAGTCCTCGGGAGGCCATCTGTGTGCCATGCTGCTCTCTGTGGCTTCATTCACAGGTGGCTTTACCTGGCCAGCCAGGACAGGGTCCAGCAGAAAGGATGAGTCCTGTCGTGTATCCCCACTGGCCCCTGCTTGAGCTGGGTGCCATGATGCTGATTGGTACCTTCAGCTGGCCATGGGGTCAGGGTCAGTTCACTGGAACCATGTAGGTGAAGGTTGGTGCCTGATTTATGTGTGTCCACCATCCTGTCTGCATGTCTGTCATCCCCATGAGATCAGAGCCACCCTAAAAGCCCGAGTTCTTAATTTTAAGGTATCAGTAAATGTTCAGTGAGCACCTACTATGTGCTAGTCCCTGGGTGGGGCTCCAGAAATACAGAAGTGACAAAATAGCCCACTCCTGCTTTCATAAGGCCAGCGGTCTGGTGGGGATGAGAGGTGTCATCTTACTCTCAAGTGTTCCCTGCTGCTAACCAGTTCTCTTCTGGCTCTCGTGGGCTGGGGGTCAGCAGGTGGTCAGGAAGTGCAGACTGAGTGAGTCTCTCCGTTGGGAAGGCTTGGTCCAGCAGGTTTCATCTCGAAGAGGAGGGGCAGGGAAGGCTGTTTCCATTGTGTGAGATGTCGAGTGTCTGGCTTTCACCTGCTGCGTGCCTGTTGGGGGCCCTCAGTCATCCTAACAGTCAAAAATGACCTCCTCCTCCCCTGGCTGAGTGGCTTAGTTGGTTGGAGTGTCATCCTGTACACCAGTAAGCGGTTAGTTCGATCCCCAGTCAGGGCATATACCTAGGTTTCGGGTTTGACCCCCCAGTTGGGGCACGTGCAGGAGGCAACCAATTAGTTTCTCTCTCACAATAATGTTTCCCTTTCTCCTCTCTCTCCCTTCCTCTCTCCCTCAGATCAATAATTTTTTAAAATAAGATCATATCCTTGGGTAAGGATTAAAAAAAATAAGACCTCCTCCTGTCCTGGACACACATACTTTTCCCAATTCACTCAGTCAGGGTGTGGGTGGGCGTCGCTGTCCCTCGTTGCCTCTGGGAGGGCAGCCACACGAACAGACCGCTGCACTGCGGTGTGACAGGGGCCACAGGGACAGGCCAGGCAGGGTGGCGGGGAACTGGGGCTCTGGGGGATGGGGAGGAGCATGTGCTCCGGGCAGACGAGGATACAGGTCTGGGGCCCGTTTCCTCCCTGTACATATGTTTGCGGGGTGCGTCTCCTGGGCTGGGCGCGGTTCTGGGCCCTGGGAGCGTGCGCTGGACCGCAGGGTGGGTTTCAACAGCAGAGGAGAAGCATGGGCTTTCAGACCCTTGGGAAGAGGTGAAGTTGTGGTCTGGGTGTGAAGGGTGGAGACGTCCCTTGGTGGGACCAGGCGCTTCTTGGTGAAGCTGAGACCTCAGCACGTGGTGACTGCTGACTTGCAGCAACATACACATCTGAAACCCCAGCTCATACTCTAGCCCTGTTCCGGTCTCCTTCTCTCGCCCAGGGAAGCTCGTTTTGGCTTGACCTCGGCTCTATTTTCCTAGCCCTTCATTTATGAAGTGCCCTCTGGGTGCGGGACACATCGCATAGGGCTTACCCTGGGTCACCTGATGGACAGTAGCCCTAACCCTGCTCAGGAGACACGTGCTGCGGCTCCCCAGCACCGCGGTGAGGAAGCAGGCTCAGAGCAGCTACCGAAGGAAGAAACCAGAACTTGACCCAGCTCTTAGCATCCTGCAGCCTCCCTGCCTGGGGTCTTTTGTAAAAAGCTTTAAAATTAATTTTTAATTGTCTAAGTATATTCTTCTTATAAAAAATTGAGACACTGCAGTGAAGGCTAAAGCCCCTTGTGGTCCTGTTTACGTCAGTCTTTGTCCTGGTGGAAAGCACAGCTTTCTAACTAGTGTCCATCTAGAAAAACAAACTTATACACGTATGTTATACACCTATGGAAAATGTTTAGTGGCATTTGTGTGTGGGTAATGTGTTTTGTTTTTAAAAATACAAATGGGATCATACTGTGGTTTTATTCTGCAACTTGTTTTTCTACTCAGCAGTATTTCTTTAAAAAAATTATTAAAATATCACTGCAAATAAGCTACTGAAACAGAAGTCTTCTAGCATTTTTTAACAGGGCTTTTTGAAGAAATGGCTTAAAGAGGATGTGTGTTTTATTTAAAACCATAAAAAATGTCTCTAAGGTGCCACATTTTTAAAAAGATGAGTAGTTTACCCATAGTAACTGCTGTTAGACAGTTTTAATAAAAAGATGCTCTTGGCTATAAAGTTAAGGTCAAAATTTCTCTTCCCAAATGTTTTTATTCCTGCTGATAAAAGCTAGTAAGACTGAGGAGTCTGTTTTCTTGCGGATTTTTTTCTGCCTCTTGCTTGAAATGGGTGACAAAATAAAAGACTTGTTTCCTTGCCCTAGCCAGGTGGCTCAGCTGGTCGGAGTGTTGTCCTGTATACCAAAGGGTTGGGGGTTCAATTACTGGCCTGGGCGTATATACTTAGGCTGTGGTTTCTATCCCCAGCTGGGGTGTGTAGGAAGGACAACCAAGCAATGTTTCTTTCTCACATCAGTGTTTCTTTCTCTTTTCCTGACTCTCACTCTCCCTGCCCCTGTAAAATCCATAAAACATATCCTCGGGTGAGGATTAAAAAAACAACAACACTTTGTTTTGGGGAAAAATGCCATTATTGACTAGTTGGGACATTTTTAGATAAGATTTAAGGATTTAGGCGTGAAGTCCCAGAGTTCTAGAGTAGAGACTGGCAAACATTTTCTGTAAAGGACTAGAAAGTAAGTATTTTAAGCCTTCCAGGCCAGATGGTCTCTGCTGCAACGATTCCGCGCTGCCACTGTAGAGGAAACACAGCCGCAGACAGTGTATAAACAATGCGGTTGTGTTTCAATAAAGCTTTACTTACAGAATCAGGGGCGGGGAGGACTTGGCCTGTGGGTCTTAGCTTGCCAGCCCTGATCTGGTATTCCCAAAGCCAAGTCTTGTAGCTGGGGAGGAGAGGAAGGGCAAGGGGAGCTAGCCGTTGGGTCACTCAGCAGCATTTCTTCCGAGGTGCAGACTCTTCCGTGTCTGTTTTGGAAAGACCCACATCACTGTATTCCATGGACCTTCTGCACCCTGTTTATTATCTGGTCCCCTAAGGATGGATAACTAGGTTGTTTCCGAGAGGGGGGAATTGTATAGCAGTTGTTTGGTTGCCAGGATCTCAGTGTGTCAGCCCCCTGTGGTCTTCCCCTCCAGGGCCAAGGGCAAGGTGAAGCACTGCCGCATCAACCGGGACGGCCGGCACTTCGTGCTGGGGACCTCCGCCTACTTTGAGAGTCTGGTGGAGCTCGTCAGTTACTACAAGAAGCACGCACTGTACCGAAAGATGAAACTGCGCTACCCCGTGACTCCCGATCTCCTGGAGCGCTACAGCGTGGTAGGCAGTCGACTCCCGAGTCGTTCCGGGGAATGTCTTGTCCAAAGTTTTGATTCACTTGTTCACTCAGCAACCCTTTACCGAGCACGTACCATGTGTCTGATGCTGCTCCAGCCCTGGGGGTACAGCATCAAAAACAGTGCTGTACCCTCAGTGGACAGGGACCCTCCCCTCACGCTGCCTAGAGTTCAGTGTGGGGGAGACAGATAATAAATGAGATAGATTTAAAACTCTACAGAGCACTGCAAGGTAGTGATAGGTGCCTTCTTCTACGAAGAAAAACAAATGGGAAGGTGGATGAGTGCATTCAGGGCTGTGCAGACGTGGTTCTCCAAGGGGAGAGAGAGCTCACTGAGGACACAGCAGCAGGGTAAGGGGTGAGTCGTGCAGCTGTGAGGAGGGAGGACAGCAAGTGCAGACGTCCTGAGGTGAGGACTGGCTGGAGGTGCAGAGAGGGAGCCAGTGAGGCCGGAACTGAGTGAGCCACGGTGGGAGCAGAACTTTGTAAGAATGGGGGTTACCCGGGGCCTGCATGGTGGGGGGCCGTTGTCAGGCACTGGCTTCTATTTTGAGCCATTGCAGGGCCCTGAGCAGGAAAGAGACCTGATCTGATTACCTTGTCTCAGTCCCAATCAGGTGTGCTTATTAACTTACTAGCAAGAGATTTATTGTGCACCTACCCTGTGCCAGGAACTGTCCTAGATCCCGAGACTGTGGTGGAACAAGGCGGCCCTGGGAAATTTGGATTCTAGTCAGGGGAGTGGGATAAGAAACAGTCACGTAATTAAGATGCCCTCAGGCAGTGTGGATTACAAGGTAGAAAACTGAACAGGGTGGTGCCATAGGGGTGGGTGTTTTGTTAGATTGAGGTGGGGGAGGTCAGAGAAGGCCTCCTGCTGAGGGTTGGAATGTGAGCAGAGACCTGGAAGAGGGAGTGAATTGGCCACAGTTGCTGTGACAGAAGCTGGTTCTGGCTGGGGGAGCAGCTGCCGCCCAAGCCCTGAGGTGACTCTGAGGGACAGAGTCGGCTGGTGTGGCCAGAGCCTAGTGGGAGAGAGGCAGAGGGAGGGCGGGGTGGCTTTTCAGGGTGTGCAGTAAATGTTTAACCAGTTCTCTGAGGAACGAAGCCCCGGTTTGTGGCCTTGGCCAGTTTCCGTGGTGTAAATACTTCACGGTGGCCATTTTCAAGGGACCGACCCTGCCTGCGGGTCCCGAAGAGACACGGGGCCGTTCCAGCCCACTCAGGGCTTGTGTTTTAACCACGGAGCACAGCGCCTTGCACACAGTAGGCCAGGATAGGGCCTTTCTCATTTTGGAGTAAAGTTTCCAAATTTGGGGGACCTTCTTTATAGCTTCTTACTGCCTCTCCCCACAAGTCAGGAGTAAACTGTGAGGTTTCATCTCTTCTGCCGGAGGGCAGGAAGCGCCAAGGGCAGCTGGAATCCTTGTGCTGTGTAGGGGCTATCACAGGCGCATGGACGCTTCCATTTATTTTTCTTTGTTCTTTTTCAGGAAAGAGACATAAACTCCCTGTATGACGTCAGCAGAATGTATGTGGATCCCAGTGAAATCAATCCTTCTATGGTACAGTCTCGACCTTTAATTCACACTATTTCCTGGCTACTAGATTGACATGGAGTGCACACCCCAGCTGTAATAGGGCAAGAGGACATTTTGGGAAACTTGGCCAAAAAGTACTTTTTTCCTTAAAGAGGAAATGATGATTGACAACATGATATTTCGTGTCATGGAAGAGGTTAATAGAATTCTTCTTAACGTGATCATGCCTTGCTAAAATTCTGAGGTTTGATGAATCACCTTTGGGCCACACGGCTTCTAATTAAAAGTTTTTCAAATGTTTCTTGCTCCCTGACGAGTTGGTGGTGTTTATAAATTCCGCCTGGTTCACTGACCTCCTCACAGTGCAAACACTATCTCATATTCCCACCCCACCTGTGGTGTAATTTCATGCAGGCAGGTTGGATTGTACTCTGAGCCCCTCGCTTCTCCTTGCTCTAGTTTCATCTCAGATGTGGTTTGAGCCTACGGAGGGAGAGTGATGCAAATTTTCTGTTCGAGGGGTGATCTGGCACGCAGTTAGTATGAAGTTCTCCATCAGGAAGGGGTCCCCCTGGCGGGCTCTGTAGAGAGCAGAGACACATTTATTACTTTTTAAACTTATAATCCTTGGCCAGTGCAAATCCCTTTCAGCAAGAAACGAAGTCTTGAACAGTTGTTGACAAATAGAGCTATGTGCAAAATGTGTTGGGGACATAGCTTGGTAGCAAAAACTTATATTAGAGGTGACAAACACTTTGGTTATGAAAATGGTGTGGCCTCCTGTCAGCCAGATGGCAGGGATGGTGGACACTGTGGTGGCCTGCAGAGCACACCACCCACCCCAAGGGCAGCTGCTCCCATGAGCAGTCCAGAGAGCTGGCCAGGCCTTCCGGTTTCTCAAGATAGGCCAGTAATTTATGTGTCTTATGTGGAACCTCCACATTTTCAAATCCTGGCAACTAACTTAAGTTGTAGAGAAAAGTCTTCATATACTACACGAGGCAAGCAAAACATGACTGCATGCTGAATTTGATTGCAGGCGGCTCAGCTGAGGTGAATGCCTCAAAATAAAATTATTACAGTTATTATGATTGAAAAATGATTAACAATAAACATTTTGAAAACAGGAAAAAATAATCAGCCTTGTCTCACCATCCTAACGCGGTAGCTGTCTGCATTTTTGTTGGGTGGTCTGCCTCTGCTGGTCTGCGTATGTGTTTACAGCCCCCACCACCATCATCTGTCATTTTTATTCGCTGTGTTCACTTGCCACTTGGCCATGTGTGGGCTTCTCCATCACTAATCTTCTTAATGACCATTTCTGTGTAACCTGGTAGGCCAAGGAATTTAGATGAAATACGTGGCTTGGAATTTTAACTTTAAAAAAGAATGTTTTCAATGCTGCACGATATTCTGGGTGGCTGTACCAGTTTAGCTGTGTCCCCGTCAGCAGCCAAGTGAGTCATTTCTGGTCTTTGCTTTTCTGGTTAACCCTAAAATGGACTTCACACAAGAGGCTCTGGGCATCTTTTGCATTATTTACTTTAGATGAAGTCTTAGAACTGGAATGACTAGACCAATAATAATAGGTAACATATCAGCGATCACACATCAAGCATTGTTCTAAGCACTTGACAACCCATTAATTCTCACAACAGCCCCATACAGTGGGTACTATTTTTTGTGCCCATTGTACAGATAAGGAGGTTGAGGTACACTGAAGTCAAGATCACATAGCTAGAAAGGTGTGGAGCTAGAATTTGGACCCAGGCAGCTGGGTGCGAGGTGTGTGCTCTTAGCCACTTCGCACTGCTGCATGCCTGCTTGGTCATCTGATGGGTGGCTTCTTCTGGGCAGTTCATGAAGGCCCACCTGTCAGGCTGGAGAATTGCTCCTTTTGGAAGCCATTGTATGCCATCCCCACTTCTGCCACTGGCTATGTCTTCCTTGGAGGCTGGCAGTTACCTGTGGAGTTTCACGGGGGAAGATGTGGCTCTAATTCTCACGTCCATCCTTGGAGCAAAATGCCCAGGCAGAGCAGGCTCTGTCTGCAGTGGAGGAGACAAGGACAGGGGGCCTGGTTAGTCTCTGGTCCAAGTTCCTATGGAACTTGCAGAACCCAGATTAGACTGCTCCTTAAGGAACATCCATGAGCTATGGCAGTGACTTAATGTTAATTGATTCATCTTTGCAGTCAGTCACCTGCCAGTTGGTTGAACTTAGGCATGGATACTTCATCTCTTTGTACCTCAGTTTCCTTACCTGTAAAATGGGCATAATAACACTGCTACCTACTTGTTAGG
Source organism: Anoura caudifer (assembly GCA_004027475.1). NCBI lineage: Eukaryota > Metazoa > Chordata > Mammalia > Chiroptera > Phyllostomidae > Anoura > Anoura caudifer. The sequence continues at coordinate 162,145 of PVKU01002385.1, forward strand.
GTTATTGGGAGGATTAAAGGAGATACCATAGATAAAAAAGGCCTAGAGCAGTGTTTTTGTCTATAGTAAGCCCTGAATAAAGGTTAGATGTCATTTTTGTCATTACATGCATTATCTCATTTAATAGGCTCAACTACCCTGTGAAGCATGTAAAGTTTTAATTCTCATTCCCCAGATGGGGAAACTGAGGCTGAGAGAGCCTCAAGGTTATGTAAGTAGTAAGGACCAGAGCAGTAACTTGAACCCACATGCTTGACTCCAGAGCCTCAGCTCTAAGGAGCAGTTCTACTGGATTCCTTGTAAAACCCATTCCCCTTCCTTTGGGTGGGGGGAGGGGACGTTGCTGATCTGAACAGGTCTGACAGTTTTCCCATTAATATTTGCTTGCTGCATGGGTATTCATTTTGCCATGGATTTATGCTTGCCAAGCAGGCATTAAAACAGATTTCATTGATGACAAATTTTATTCTGAGTAAGTTCTGGCTTGTTTCTCTCAGTGCAACGATCACCTTTTGATGAATTTCATGGAAGAATTCCTCAGTTACACCTGCAAAATGTCAGTGTCCTTCAGGAATCTAGCTAGGGGACCCTTAGCCTAGGTAAATATTGGTGAGGCCCAGGATGGCCAGGAATGGTATTGAGTTTGAACTTCTGGGAGGAATGTTGAGCGCAGGCACTGAGGACTGCAGAGGTGCTGGTTGTGATTTAATCTGAAAGCCATATCTTTTATTTGTTGAGGAAATTGAGCAATTTTGGGTGCCCTTGGCTCTGACCAGGCCAGTCCCCATGCCTACTCCCTGGTGACTTTTTGACTACAGAGCCTCCGCAATGTTGCACTTTGCCAGCAGATGGCGCTGTAACCCTGGACTGAAGCTCCTGCTCCCTAAAGAGAAGAACCAAATGTGCCGGTGAATGGGAGGCTTCCCTCTACTGATGTCAGGGGCCTGACCTTTTCCTTTCTGTTTTCCCTGAAAGCCTCAGAGAACTGTGAAAGCTCTGTATGACTACAAAGCCAAGCAGAGTGATGAGCTGAGCTTCTACCGTGGCGCCCTCATTCACAACGTCTCCAAGGAGCCCGGGGGCTGGTAAGGCTGAGCCGCTTGGTGGATGAACTTGACTGGTCACTTTTTGGTAGTGAGACACAAGTGCTGGCTGAGCTCTGACCCCTCTTATCTGCGTTCTGAGCTGTCTTTGACCTGTTCTGCCTTCTCTGGGAAGTGGCTTGATGCATGCATGCTCTGTTCAGAAGAGTGGGTAAGCAATAATAACAATTATTATCATATTATATCACGTAGGTTAATATCATATCACATCATATTTATATTGTTTTAATTGTAATAGCAGCTAATGTGTATTGAGGTCTTACTGTTTGCCAGGCACTATGCTAGTTGCTTTCATACTTCATCTAACCAAATCCTCATTACAATACCGTGGAGTTACGACTATGATTATCCCCATTTTACAGATGCTGTGAATGAGGCTTTCCAAAGTTGCACAGCTATTAAAATGCACAGGCTCTTCCTGTTATATAAGCCTGTGCATTATTTTAAATTCAAATTCTTATGCAATGACTTTAATCCTGTGCCCTATGTAATGGCCCCATCCTGGGCTGAAGAGGGCACATTTTAGGCCAAAGGTACCTGCTGTGCTAGGGTTTATTAGCTCTTCCCTCTTCCCATGTGGAAAAAAAAAATTGCTGCCCAGCCATAGGCCCCAAGGTAGGGAGTTTTGTGGGGTGATTCCTACCTTAGAGCCCTAAGAATTTGTTCACAACCATGAGTACCAGCAGGGATTCAAGCACCTGCCAAGATCAGGATCTCTTCTTCCTGCAGGATAGCTGAACCTGACCTAGAACTCTGGGTAGCAGCTCAAATTGTGTGTCTCTGTGTGTCAAGCTCTGTTTTAAATACTTCATTGAAATAACTCATTTAATCCACACAATGACCCTATAAGGTTGGTTCTGTCAGTACCTGCATTTTACAGACAAGTAAACTGGCACAGAGAAGTATAGTGACTTGTCCAGGGCCACATAGCAAGCTGAGATTTGAAGCCAGGCCTTCTGACTTCAGAGCCCAAACTCTTAACGTAACTCATGTACAGATGGGGTCCAGAGGTTTTCAAGGTTTTTTAATTTAGAGAACCCCCTCTCCAACCCAATTCTTACCTGGATTTCCTGGAGTCAAAAAAGGTAACAGCAGAGCTATCTGTCGGAGCCTGGGCTTGGAGCCCCCACCTGGCTGGAACCTAGAGGTCCTCTTTGCAAGGTCCCAGCCCCAGATTGCCAATCACAGTGTTGTCCGTCCACTTCCCTCCAAGACAGAGGTTTGACTCTCCAGGGTCCCTCCTGCTGAGTGGCACAGCCAGGATCCAGGTCTCCCCCAGGCCCCAGCGCCCCCTTGCTGTGCCTTTGTACCCTGCCTCTGTTGAGGTCTCACTTCTGTCTGTGGGGATGACTGACACATGGAGCTGTGGGTGGAGCCCAGGTGATCACTGCAAGTCACACCCTTGTGCATGTGGGCAACAGCTCATGCCTTTCTGCCCCTCTGGTGCAGATGTCCACACGTTCCCAAGGCTGTTGTTTTGAGAAGAATTAAGAGCCTGGCATGAGGGTCTTTGCTGAGGCACTGTGGGCAAACCACCCAGCTGGGGTTCCCCCCTTTCTCCTCCTCTCCAATGACAATAGTGCCATCTAGGGGGGTGCCTGTGTCAGACCCCCTTTTGGTGCATCCTCCCAAACTGGTGGCAGTAGAGCTGAGGGGACCGGATAATTTTTGTGCATCCTGGAATGTATTGGAGAGCGAAGAGAATGTTATTGTTAATAATCACACCTGGACAGCAGGCACAGATCACTCAGTTCTGGGCAAACAGTTCCCCTGAATACAGCCAGCTTTTGCCTGAGATGGACCTGGAGAAACAGGCGAAAATGGCGTACAACTGGTGAGCCTGTATCTACACGAGGCTGCGGCAGAGTCGGCCTTTACTCTGCTTGTTTAGGTCAATAAGCAGTGGAATGTTTCCCACCACCCCCAGTACAGCTTTGATTGAGATTGGGGCAGGTTTCACATAGTGGGGAAAGTGGGCTTCTCTGACATCTGTACGGACAGATGCCAGAGGAGCACAGAAGAGCACTCAGCCTAGGAGGCAATCAGGCAAGGCTGCCTAGAAGAGGCACACCTGAGCTGAACCCAAAATGGTTAGTAGGGCCAAGCTGGATGTGAAGGGCACAGACCAAGGCATGGAAGCTAGGCAGCATAGCGGGGGTGAAGTAGGGGGTCACCGGTTGTTTGGAAAGAATGCCAAGTTTGAGTCTTGGAGAGTCAGGAGTCAAGGGAAGTCCAAGAATCCCTGGGGTCAGACCATGTGGGCTCCGATCGCCAGGCTGAAGAATCTGGACTTGATTCTGAGGGGTTCGGGAGCCATCAGTGCCGTGTGGTCAGAGATGCATTCTGGAAAGTGCTCCTGGCTGCAGAAGGTGGCCCACAAAGGGTGTTGGAGGGAGGAGCCCTGCATGTCCAGGCACTGGACGTGGGGCAAAAATCTTGGAAATGCCACAGTTTAGTTGAGTCCAGACGTGTACATAGCTTGGTTGTGTCCCGTGCTGTTCTCAGTGCTGCTACAGAGGTAGGAAGGTGGGTGGGGGTGGTGTTTAGCCGAACAACAAGAACACTGTTGAGCACCTACTGTGTACCAGCTGCTATTTAAAGCTCTCGGCATGTGTTAACTCTGTAGTCCCAATAAACCCTCTGAGGGAGGCCCTGGGGTTACCCCCATTTTACAGATGGCACAGAGGACCCACGTAGTTGGTCACAGAGCTGGAATTTGATTCCAGGCTGTTTGGCTCCAGAACTTTCTTTATCTCACTCTTGTCTCTGAACTCACGGTGCTCCCTGCTCTAGAGCAGAGCTTGTCTCATGTGGCCTGTGAAGTCCATGTGAAGCACTGAAACGTTTGACTTGTGGTGTCTTTGACCAAAAGGCAAGAGGATTTCCCCCCGGGCTCACTCACTGCTGATAAAGAAAAGCAGGGGAGCCCTTTGGAGGGCTCCATTATCTCAGCACCTCCTGTGGCCTCCCGGTCACTTGCCGCCTTTCCCCTGCCCGCAGCTGGGATCTAAGGAGCAGTAATGGATTGTTAACACTGCCCGGCGAGGCCCTTAATGCCCTCTGCTCTTACCTAGGTGGAAAGGAGACTATGGAACCAAAATCCAGCAGTACTTCCCATCCAATTACGTCGAGGACATTTCATCAGTTGATGTGGAGGATCTGGAGAAGCAGGTGAGGCTCCATCGTTGCAGGGAGGGACCTGCCACTCCTTCAGGAAATCCACTGAGCCATCTCCGTGGGTACATTTTACACGTACTGCTGTGTGGTCCCCTCGGAGCCATGACACAGAGTGACGTGGAAAGCAGGATGGTCCCCTGAGCTGTCGTGGGTGAAAGTCACTGTGACCAACGACGCTTTAATCAGGTTGTGCTGGGCTGGAAGGCTTTGAATATGCAGGAGAGATCTCTCTAGAGTGAAAATGGCCAAACAGGGAATTTGTCCTTTGCTTAAAGTAGCTTGCAAATGAAACACATTTAGTTTGGCCAGCTAGACATTCAGAACATGCTTGGTGTGAATAAGCAAGCAGGCCAAAGTGCAAGGTGAGCTGAGGCCTTCCTGGTGGCATTGCAAACTTGGTTTCTGTTCCCTGCCTCCTCTTGGTCAGAAGGCTCAAAGAGCAGCCACTTTCAGTGTGACAGCACTTCCCCAGGGACGAACTCTTTGTATTGAGGCCTTTGTGGTCCTGTTTGAGCCCAAGGAATTTTCTAAGGGAGTTGGGGCAATCTGGGAAGGCTGCATAGAGGAAGGGGCATTTGAGCCTTAAAGGACAAATTAGAGGCTGCATAGAGATCAACAGCAAGAGACTGATAGGAGGGAATTAATTCTAGGTGGGAAGTACAGCCCAAGCAAAGGTGTGGTGGTGGGAATGTGATTATGTTCAGTGTGCTCAACCTGAGGCAGAGCATTGTGTCGGTTTGTGGTGCCCCTACCCACACAGCATTACCTGGAGGAGGGGTGGGGAAGTAACGCAGTGGGCAGATGCACAGTTCTCCCAGCTCTCCTCACACCAGGGTGTTCCCTGTTCCACCTGGGCCCTGGGAGGTAGAGCTGGAAGGCTGACCAGGGCTCCCAGAAAGCCTGACGGTCAGATCACAGGGTGTGGATGTTGCTTCCACGGGACTTGGAGAGTCACTGAAGGCTCTTGAGCTGGACTTTAGGAGGCCAGGTGGTCCCATCTTGTAATGTCAGAAAAAAGGGCCTGATATGTTTTTGAAACCAGATCCGTGGAAATGCTCCCAAACCAGTTCTAGAATTCACAAGGCTCATTTTTATGGACTGGAAAATGAAATGCCAAACCTGCTAGCACCTGCTTACTGCTTGGTCCCTGTCAGTCACATGCTTCATTATTTAGTGCTCCCCCCACTCCCGGATGTATCCTGTAATGAAAATGCATTTTAAACAGTTCCACCGGCAGTGTCTCTGCTAAATGGTGTGCTTTGGAAAATGGTTGTCTTTTATGATTATACCTGCTAAAACTAACATGAGTTACATCTTATTTTTTCACAGATTATTGAAGACAATCCCTTAGGGTCCCTTTGCAGAGGAATACTGGATCTCAATGCCTATAACGTTGGTGCGTTCACACATGGCCTTAGCCTGGATTCCCACCCAAATCCCCCCACCCCCACTGTGAGTCTGGCCTCAGAACCACCCCCGGCAGGGAGGCAGCTCTCAGTGAAGTTGAGTATTGGATCAGGCTGGTTGCTGATTGCAGTGTTAGGTCTGCTATTCATATCTGCGAAGTGCTAACGCTGAGTCTTATGCAGAGTAAGTGCTAGACGAGTGTTAGATGTTGTTATTCCCAATGTCATCATCATTTCAGGGATCTGCCTGGGTTTCCCATGCTTTTCTAAGAGGGGCTGGGCTCTTGGCCCTGCTGCGGCAGAGCACAGAGTTGGGAGTGTCTGGTTCTAAGCCCAGTTCTGCCTCTCCGTTGCTATGAGACCCTGGGCCTGTCACTTCTCTCTGAGCCTCCACTTCCTGGCTGCTCAGCTGGGCATCAGGAAACCTGGCCTGCCCACCTTGGAGTCTGGTGCAAGGGGAGATGTGAATGCACAGCCCAAGCACACAGGTGCATACAGCGGTGCAGGGGCTGTGAATTGCAGGGGCTTCCTGAGCCCTGACCATGCCTGCTTTTAAGTGGGGACATAGCAGCTTCCATTCGAAGGTACTAAAGGCAGTGAGGAGAATAATCTGGGCAAGAAGCCCACGCAGCGTTCTTCTCAGGGCAGCCCACCTTCCCACAGCTCCAAGCAGCCCATCAGTTCATCAGCCTGGGTGTGTTCCATCCAAGGCCTTTGCTGGGGAGATCTGAGCATGGTCCAAGGCCTCAGATAACAGTAGTGCTGGGAAATTTCTGCTTCAGGTGTCAGCACTTTGCTTTTTCCGTTTATTGCCTGTTTGTTTGTTTTTTTCTCGACAACAATCTAATAGGGTAGGTAATAGAGGGACTCTTAGTTCCAGTTAACAGATGAGAAAACCAGGCTTGTGAGCGCCCACAAGCCCTGCCTGAGGTTCCCAGGCAAGTTAATGGACGAACTGGGACTCACTTGTGTTGCTCTTCGTATCGTCTCCTGCACCGTGTTTACAGGGCACAGGTACATGGCTGCGTGGTGACAGACAGGAAGCTGGAGTCAGGTCTCCTTCAGGCCTCAGCTTTGCCATTACTAGCTATGTGACGTTGCATGTGTCATGTTCCCTCAACAGGTCTCTGTGTCCTCTCTTGTAAAATGGATAGGACAAGACAGCACCCCAAAAGGTTGTAATAAGGATTAAATAAGATATAGTGCGTGTTAATCTGCTTAGAATATTGCTTGGCACATAAGAGCTCAGAGAAGTTAGTGAATAATCTTACTTGGCAGGTTCTTTCTCCTCTCATAGCCTTAATTTCCTTACCTAGAAAACACTTTCTCTGCAGAGAGAATCTGTTCCATGGCTCCCTCCTACTGGTGGTCCTTGGCTTGTGGCTGCATCACTCCAATCTCTGCCTGTGTCTTTAATGGCTGTCTTCACTGTGTCTGTGTCTCAGATTTCCCTCTTCTTTCTCTGATAAGGGCACTAGTTCTTGGAGTTAGGGTCCACCCTAACTCCATGGATGGTCTCATCCAGAGATCCTTAGGTACATGTGCTGCAAAGACCCTGGTTCCAACTAAAGTCACATTCATAGGCACCAGGAGTCAGGGTGCGGGCATATCTTTTTGGAGAGCACAACTCAGGCTGATGCGTACACTAACCAGGAACATGTGTCAAGAGTCCAGACACTGCCCCATGTGAAGCAGGTGTCCCAGTCAGCACTGACCACTGGGCTCATGCCAGAGTGGCTAGGGCAGCATGAAGTCTGGTCTTCGTGGCTTTCTGACAGGCTGATCAGGACTTGTGGTGTTCTCTCCCCAAAGTGAAAGCCCCACAGGGGAAAAACCAGAAGCCTTTCGTCTTTATCCTGGAGCCCAAGAAGCAGGGGGACCCTCCGGTGGAGTTTGCCACGGACAGGGTGGAGGAGCTCTTCGAATGGTTTCAGAGCATCCGGCAGATCACCTGGAAGATTGACACCAAGGTAGGCCCTCTAGTCACCTGGGCTCAGGTGGGCCTGGAATTCTTAGGTCCCTGGCACTCTGCAGAGACGTAGGTGGGCCAGGGCAGCAGGAGGAGCAGGTCCAGGGGCCACAAAGAACTCAGAGCGGCGGTGAGGTGAGTTCAGACAGTAGGGTAGCACCCATCATTTTGATAGAAGAAAGGGATGTTGGAGGTCCCCCTGAGACGCTCCAGAAGGCTCAGAGTGTGTGCAGTGACTCTTGATGTTTGGGGCCATATGTTAACGGGAAGGTTTTGTCTTTCTTATTGTGAGTATTTTCTCATCTCTAAGAATTATTCAAAGCAGGCCGGATCCCTCCCACAGCCAGCATGCACTGGGCTTGCCTCCCTGGGCCTGCAGTGGACTCTGGTAAAACTGTACTGACAGGACCCTGTTCTCTGCCTCCAGAAGTTTGTGTGCTGATGGAGGAGCTTCCACTCTCGATGGGAGTGAACCTTGCAGGGTTATCCTGCGTGGTGCCTTAGTGTTGGGCTGGGAGTGTTTTGAGAAGGGTCAGGTTCTGGGTAAGAAGAGGAGGTTTGCTTTGCCTCCTGGAAGGGATGCACCCTGGGCAAGTAACCAAATGTCTCTGGGCCTCAGTTTCCTCTTCTGCCAAATGAGGAGCCAGGCACCTAACTGAAAATCGGATGTGAGGATGAAATGAGGTGCAGCATGAAAAGTGCTAGGCGTGGCGCATGGTTTTCAATGAGGGTGCAGTTCCTGATGGTATTTAACTGTCAGGTCGTGGTCACACCGGGAGGGTGCAGGGAAGTGTGAGGTACCATCCACTCTTTCTTGTGGCTGTAGAACTGGGAAGAAATTTTAGGGTTTCCTACATGCCCACTTGCTTCTAAGACAGGTCTTGACCCAAGGGACTGACTTTAAAGTTTTCCCAGGAACTCTTGGGCTCCTGGATGGGTTCTCTTCTTTAGATGAACTTGGAAGGCCAGGCACCAGCAGCCTAGTCTCTCCCTCCCCCTGGGGGACCTCACAGCTTGGCCAGTCTCTGGTCACTCTGACTCACCCCTTCAATAGCCTGAAGTGGAATTCTCATTTTTAGAAGACTATACAGAGAGCTGGTGGGCTGAGTACCCTCCCTAGTGGGGCCCATTGTCTTTCCCGTCCCAGGATCTAGTCAGAGGCCTCACACCTGGGTCCTCATTCTTCCCAAGGCTTGTCACACATCACCAGTCACTCAAAATGAGCAGTGGCCCGCAAGTTTCTTTCTTCCCACTTTGCCTGGTGGGGGCATCTCATTTATCCCTGTGCCTTCAGTGTATTACAGCTCCCAGACACAGGGGGGCGCCACCATCCCAAGGCTCATTTGAAAGTTCATTTCCCTCTATCTTACAGGTGTGTGTTCCCATAGCTGGTTGAATAGCTGTCATCATGAACTGTATGGTGCCATTTGTCAGCATGCGATCCTCTTAAGTATGTTCTGGTATTTGTGATTCTGGGCACTAAAGCTGAGGATGGAAAAAAGCACTAGTGAGAAAACCCTTAGCAACTGTTCTCTGGAGACTTTAGTCTCAGGCACCCAAACCGCTCCTGAAGGGGGCTGAGTGTTGGGCGCAGAGCCACATGGGCATGGTGGTGACGCTCTGCCAGCTGCATCCTGGCCCTCCACTTCTCGTGGAGAAAAATGTGACTTCACTTGAGGTTCTCTGCCCTTTCTCTCCTCGCCTGCATGGTTTCTGAGGTTAAACCTCGCTGACCAAGGCTCCTTTGATCTACATTCCTCTTTAATTGGTTTTTACATCCGTTAAGATTTCATTAGAAAAAATTGTAAAGTCTTACTGTCTATGAAGGGTTAAAAAACAGGAGTCAGCAGAATCGGACTGAGTCTTGCCCTGGGCCCGACCAGCTGTCAGAAGAGCTGGCGGGGGACCCAGGAAGGAGGCCCCGTCCTGCCTCTGGGAGAGCAGTGTGTGTGAGCTCTCCACTTACTGCTGGGGGCGCCTGGCTGAGGCCTCACAGTTGCGCCTGTCCCATGAACATGCTCACGGCCCTGTGATTCTGCACGATCTCTGGCCTGCTTTAGTCCATGGGAAAAGACCAGCCACTAAGATCCGTCTGGTTAGTGAGCTTCCAAAGCCTGACCAAGGAAATGTGCTGTGACTTCATATTCTGAGATGGCCCGATGGGCAAAATCTGCCAGTCTGGAGAGTAATTGTTACAAGATTTTGAGGAAGCAACTGATATTTCATCTTAAATTGATAATGTCTTCTGCTAAGGTTTAAAAAAAAATGAAGTCCACAACTTGTCATTGCTCTGTGCTTTGTGAGGCCAAATTTCCATAATTCACTGCAGGTATGGCCCGCCCCCTCCGTACCACCCCCCATTGAAAGCAATCCTTTTGTCATCAAGCTGAGCTGTGTTGTCGCTGTGCTTCCTGTTTCCGAACAACCCCATGGTGAAATCACCAAGCTGAGTTGACACAAGGTCTAGAGAAAACACCCAAAGTCCCAAAATAAGTAAGGCTTTTGTTTTCCTGACAGCATTTTCCTATTGACTATGCGGCTGACTCTTCTTTGCCTCTCATTCTGGGCCCATCCTACCCACTACAACCCCCTCTGGCCTCAGCGCTGTGGCTTGCATTGAGAAAGTGTGGGAAGGGCTGGTGACATTTAGGTATGTGTGCGTAGATGAGCTAGCTGCTAAGGCAAGTTTTGGAGGCTTCTGATCACACTCAAATCTGTCCTGGTGATGCGGTTGCTGCCGGGGCTCACATACAAGGATCCCTTGCTGGTCATTGATTGCTAAGGTCCATGGTGGCCCCAGGATTTATGTGAGCACTCATGGGTGAAGGCATTCTTCCGGAAGAAATTGGGTGCCTACACCTACCTGTTTAAAGAGTGGACTTTTTCCATCCTTGCCTGGGGGACATTTCTGGAGCAACCTGAGCAGCCCCACCTGTTGTTTGCCACATGCCTGGTGGGGTGCCAAGGCCTCCTTGTTTAATTCTCTAGGAGTGGGGTACTTGTGTTACCCTTGCTTGACAGTTGAGGAAACTGAGGTGTAGAGAGAGAGCCTATAACCTGCCCAGCTGACCCAACTAATAAATAGCAGGGTCAGTTTTCAAACCCATGTCTCTGATTCCAGTACCCCCTGTCATTACCACTGTGTTCCGTAGCTCCTCTTTCTCCCTGTCACCTGAATACTTGCTACCCACAGGGCCTGCTCCCAAGGGACATGTCTCAGTGGACAAACAAGGTCTGGGCTGTAGTGATTAATGACATCAGTGCAGGACAGTATGAGGCCGAGCAAGGCCAGGCCTGGGTGAAATAGTGAGCACTCTCAAAGGTTTGAGGGAAGCGATATCCTTTTCTAAGTTCTGGCTGGAGTTATCCAGGAAGGCTTCCTGGAGAAGTCATGATCTGAGAAGTTGTCCAGGAGGAGGAGGAGGAGGGATCTGATGGAACAGCAGAGGAGGGAGGATGGGGAGTGTAGTCTGAGGAGCCAGGAGGTCATTGCTGTGGTTCTGGGGACCTGAGATGTGAGCTCTGGGGCATTTTAGAGAAATCAGAGGCAGGCAGGAACTGCACATTGCCCAGGGCCATTGCCCTGTCAGGGGTGCCCAGGCCAGCAATTTATGACAGGGATGCTGTGTTCTACAGAGCCCAGGAGGGCATGAGGTCATGGGCTTGGAGAACTAGAATTGGATGAACTGGAATAGTGGTTCATAGGCCAGAAAGCTAAGAGCAGAGGGTTAAGGAGAGTGATGTGATGACAGACCACAATCCTGGGTAGAGATGACTTGGTCAAGAGTTTCGACAGGAAGAAGAAGGAAAAAGAGGAGGGACAGGGGAAAGGAAGACATTCAACCATATTAAAGATCTGAGCGTGCAGGAGGGCCAAGAGGAGAGACGGCAATCAGAGGGGAGAAAAGCATGCCAGGTGGGTTGGGGGATGGGATTCCTTGGGTGCTGGCCGGAGGGCCAAAACTAAAGACAGTCGGCCCAAACAGGAGAACAACATGAAGTACTGGGAGAAGAACCAGTCAATCGCCATTGAGCTGTCGGACCTGGTCGTCTACTGCAAGCCAACCAGCAAGACCAAAGACAACCTAGGTACTGTCTCCCACGACTCTGCCTCCGCACGAGGTGAAAACTCTTGTTCCTCTGAGTCTGGCATTGTCACCGGGCACAGCCAGTGTGGTTCCTGCTCATTCTTAACTGCTCTAGGCAGAGCTTCCCCTTGCATTTGTCCTCAGAGCCAGGGTGCTAGTTACACAGGCCCTCCTGGTGTCTAAGGAGAAAAACCCTCTCAGAGGGTGGGGCAGTTTTCTACTGCCACTATAACAAGTTACTGCAAACTTGGTGGCAGAAAACATATTTTTACTCTCTGTCCTGGAATCAGTATCTCTAGGCTGGAGTCAAGGTATGGATAGATTTCAGCCATTCCTTCTGGATTCTGGTAGCTGCCAACATTCCTTGGCTTGTGGCTGCATCATTCCAATCTGCCTCTTGGTCACATGTCCTTCTCTTCTGTGCAGTCAAAATACTCCCTATTAAAAGGGTCTGTGGTAACATTTAGGGCCCAGATAATCTCCAATGGCAAGCTCCTTAATTTAATTATATCTGCAAAGCCCCCTTTGCCATATAAGGCAATTATCCAGCACAGAAGGATTCAAAAATGACTCTTACACCAAATTCTCCAAAGTAGCCAGTTCTTTGACCTTAGAATTATCCCATTCACATTTCCTTCCTCCTTTCTTGGAACCTTTGGAGCAGATCCTATCTTTGATCTCAAGAATGTATGATTCTAGGACCAAGGACCAGAGAAACGGTACGAACCCCCAGAATTAACAGTCACTAGGAGGCTGTTCCCTAGGCACCTCCACTTTGCAGGCTTATGGGCTGTTCCACCACAGCTGAACGTGAAGGAGCAAAGCTTCACCCACGCAAAGAATTGTTTGCATGTTCCCTTCCCGCTCTTCCCATTATTCTCCTCCTCCTGCTCACAGCCTTTCCTGCAGTCGGTCGATTCTCCCTCCACGAGGAGGCTTGGTTCACTCATCTGTACCTATAGCATCTCTGATGAGGAAGCCATTCCTAAGAGGGGAGAATCGACTCTCCTACCTGCTGATCCCTGACCCTCCCCCTTTCTATACTTGTACTGCTTTTGTGTTTTCTTGTGTGAGGCTGCTGGTAATTTTAAATAAAAAGAAAATTACAATAATCCTAGATGAAAAGACCATGGGAACACTGAGATCCCTTTTAATAGCTAGGATCCCTGAAGGGCAGGAGCCCACAGAAGTCCCAGTTATGGGAATGGCGTCAGGACCATGTGCATGTCTTGTCAGAGGGTTTCCTGGTTTCATTTTATGAGACTTCACATTCAGATAGTGCATGAGACACACGATAAACAGTGACTCTGTCTCTTTGTTCAGAAAATCCTGACTTCCGAGAAATCCGTTCCTTTGTGGAGACGAAGGCTGACAGCGTTGTCAGGCAGAAACCCATCGATCTCCTGAAGTACAATCAGAAGGCTCTGACACGTGTTTACCCGAAGGGACAGAGGGTGGACTCCTCCAACTATGATCCCTTCCGCCTCTGGCTGTGTGGTTCCCAAATGGTGGCACTCAATTTCCAGACTGCAGGTAAGAGGGACAACTTGGGGCCAGTAAATCTAGGATGATGGTAGTGTCATTCCAGGCGCAGTCTTCTAGGGCCTCTGGTGGAACATGCTGTCTCAGTACCGTGATTTGTCTTAGGAACCGGTTCGGCCAGCATGCTAGTGTGAGGCTCATCAGTTGAATAAAGTGACTAAGGGGACTGATGGGCACATCTGACAGTGGGCACTTGTATTCAGCAGGTTCTGTGATGGCAAGTGATAGACACTGAGTTAGTCTGGATCAAGAAAGAAAGGAAATTCATTAGCTCACATATTTAAAAAAACCTAGGAGTTGTCAGCTTCAGGCACAGCTGGATAAAGGTGTTCAGTGGCTTCCTTCTGCACTTGCCTTTCTTCCTGGTGCATCTGTCTTCAAGGGCTTCATGCTCAGACTCTCCTTCAGAGATATTCACAAGCTGTGGAAAACCAACATGTGAAATTCTTTTTACATAAACAGTAGCATAAATCACAGTGTTTTGCATTCTTTTTTTTTGTTGTTATTTAAGTCTCTTTTGGGGATCTGTTCCTCAGTTACGTCCTTTCTATTGCTTTTGTGCCTGCACAGGATTCCACTGACTAGAACCATCGTTTATTCAACCAGGCCCCTGCTGAGGCACACTTAGCTCATTCCCCATCCTTTGCTGTTCCAGATGGCGCTGCCTTCTGTGAGACAAATCTCAGATGTGCAGGGTAGGCTGAACAGCACTAGCATTTTGATCAACTGCACTGAGGACGACCACCGAACACCTGTGTCCAGGGGCGCCTGAGCTGAGACCCTCCACCACGTGCTTCCATAGACATTGTGGGTGGGAATGCAAACTGGTAAAGCATTTGAGTACACCCTTCCGGCATAACTTCACCAGCTTAGTTTGGTCAATCTTTGCCCATCTGATAGATGAAAGTTGCCATCACACTGTCATTAAAGCTTCCCTTATTGGTGTTGCCCTTATTTTGAGTCACACAAACCAGTTTTTCGTGTATTTAGGAAGCACTCGCTTTTTCTTTTCTGACCCAGCTCTTCTAGGGGGTGTGCGTATTTACAGCACACATCGATCAGCTCTCTCCATGGGTTAACTTTCGATGTATTTGTTTATCTGTCTTTTGAGTTAAAAGGATTTTTCTTTCCATAGTGTGTCTTAACTTTTATGGAATTTTTTTTCTATGTAGACATTTTTAGCTTTGAGTGGTTTATAATTTTTTTTTATGGTTCTGGATTTGGTGTCATACTTGGAAAGGTGTTCCCAGGTCTGAGATGTTTTAAAAAGTCCATGTTTTTCTTCCAGTAATATGGGTTTTTGGTGGATTTTTTAAAAACCCACATTTTCTTTGAGTTTAGGTATCTGTTTTAACAACTGGCTTATATTATTTTTGGGAATAATCACTTGTGTAAACCTTGGCTTGCCAGCCCCGCGGCCCCGGAGGCCAGCCTTTCCTGCTGGACTTACCACAGTGGTGCTCTTTCCTTCCCAGACAAGTACATGCAGATGAATCAGGCCTTGTTCTCGCTCAATGGGAGGACCGGCTACGTCCTACAACCCGAGAGCATGAGGACGGATAAGTATGACCCCATGCCACCTGAGTCCCAGAGGAAGATTCAGATGACCTTGACGGTCAAGGTAAGGCGCCACTGTCCTTCTTTGCCCAGGGAAAAGGGCAGCACAGGGAGGCCCAGCCCCGTGCCTAGTGATGCTGGTCATCTTGTTTAACCATCACCACCCAGACATGGCTTGAGGGTTCAGGGTGTTTCTCCTGGGTCCTGGCAAGGATGGTTTCTGGCCAGGAAAAGAGGGAGGAAAGCATGTGGGAAAACGGCCATTTGGTCTCCATGGAGGGAACGTTTGTCCCCACAATGTCCAGTTTTAAGGGTGAAAGCTTTTTTAAATTCACTCAACTTTCAGAGAATATGTTGTCTTTTTGTGAGAATTTTTATTTTTTCCTCTTTGGGAAAATATGAAAGGTAGAAAATAAACTGCATTTCTCATAAGATTTGGGAAGACAAAAAATGAAGCATTTGTAACCAAAGGCCTTTAAAAGAAAATCACACACTCCCCCATACTTTCCTTGAAGCTGGGAAATCAAGTACTTAAACGCCCTGTATCTGTAGGTGCCCACCTGCGCATGGGTGCATGTGTTTTGTGTTCAGGTGAGGTGCACCTGTTCACTTGGATGGCTCTGACCCTGGCTCATCGGAACTGCTCTGGGAATCCACCCCAACTCTCCACTCCATTTCCTCATCCATGGGAGGGAAACGGTGGTGGTACCCGCTTCAAAAGGTTGTTAGGACTTCTCCAGTAAGGAAATTGAGGCTGGCTTTGAACTCATATAGTCTGATGCTAGAACCAAAAATGAGCTCCCTGCTAGACCACCCACACAGAACTTGTTAGCTCCTCCCACAACAGCCCTGGGAGAATTCCAGCACTCACCTTTGGGGTCCTAGGTTCTTGGGGCTCGCCATCTTCCGAAGCCTGGACGAAGCATTGCCTGTCCCTTTGTGGAGGTGGAAATATGTGGAGCTGAATATGACAACAACAAGTTTAAGACGACAGTTGTGAGTAAGTTGTGTTGGTCCTTCGTTCTCTTACACTTCAACTGAGTTGTGTCCCATGTTGGGGATGCCCTTCATTGGGGATTCTGTAATGCACTTTGGTTGGTCAGGTCTTTTCCTTCATCCCTCTTGCTCACTACAGTTCAGCTCCAGGAGGGGAAACAAAGGACGAGGTGATTAAATAGTTGGACTTGTACCCAGTACTGTGATTCTGCCTGTAACTCCAGCCAGCAAGGCTCTGGCTCTCTGTCCAGCAGCCCCACCTGCTTTACCTCCGTAGTCCAAGCCTAAGAAGCAGAGACACAGGGAGGAGGTGACCATCTGACCCAAAGGCTGCAGCCTAACCTGGGTGATCTTTTCCCACAGAGGGCAGGGAGGCCTAGACAAACGTGTGTTCTTCCATTTTAAGCCAGAAAGAAACTGTGAACTGGGGACCCTTTAAGGCCTGGGTCATGGCCCCTGGTGAAAGGTGGCCCAAGGACAACTGGCATGCTGATTAGTGAAACTGGCGTTCGTGCAGGGTGTCAGGTTGACTGCCTGCCTTGCTCTATGAGGCTGGTTCTCCTCTGACAACTACAGGACCCACACTGGCTCTACCCCTTCAGATGCCCTAACGCACCCCCGTCCCTCTTACCTCCTCCAAGCCCACCTCTTCCTGCTTCACCGCTGCCTCCTGCCCCAGGAAGTTGAGATGGGAGCCGTATAAAGGGGTACGGGATCCTCCCCCTCCTTATTCAGGCCTGTGACAACAGCTTTACCAGGATTACTACTGGGAGAAAGATTATTTATATTTTCTCAGATCTTGGCATAGGTGCATATTTACACGGTTGCTAAGGAGATCCAAAGCTAATGGATGTAGAGATGGTTTTTCGAGGAGGGGGCAGGACAAACAGGCCTCTAATAAGCTTTGATCATCTTCCAGATGACAATGGCCTAAGCCCTGTTTGGGCTCCAACACAGGAGAAGGTGACATTTGAAATTTATGATCCAAACCTCGCGTTTCTGCGCTTTGTGGTGTACGAGGAGGATATGTTCAGTGATCCCAACTTTCTTGCACATGCCACTTACCCCATTAAAGGAATCAAATCAGGTAAGTGGCTTTCAATTAAGATGTTCACAGAAGTGGAGAGCACGTGGAGGGTTAGCAACAGGGGAGTGAGAAGAGGAAAGAGGGGGAAAAGGTACAGAGAATAAGTAGCATAGATGGTAGGTAGAAAATAGACAGGGAGGGCAAGAATAGTGTGGGAAATGTAGAAGCTAAAGAACTTATGACACATGGACATGAACTAAAGGGGGGAATGTGGGTGGGAGGGGGTGTGCAGGGTGGGGGGGAATGATGGGGGAGAATGGGACAACTGTAATAGCATAATCAATAAAATATATTTAAAAAACAAAACAAAACAAAAGATGTTTGGTTTGGGCTAGCATTGTTCTTTGGCCTATGCTGATGACTTTAAAAAGAATAAAAAGCATTTTTCCTGGCTTTTAGGAAATCATTGCAAAACCGATTAGGTGGCTTGGACAGCTCATCACATGGTACTTCCCTGAGCTGGCACATATACAGCACACTATGGTTTAGCATAGGGATGTGGGGGCGATGACCAGATGGGATGCTGGACCCTTCAAAGTCAGATGTCTACGTGCAAAATTGGACTATTGGCTGATTTTCTACTGTGATTTGATTTCATTTGGAAAGGTTAGAAGCCTATTGCCTGTCCTCAGCCAGGCGCCTATGTCTGGTAGAGCTCCCGCCCTCTCCCTGGATGGGAAGGAAAAGGCCCTCAGCCACTGGTGGGAGTTACAGCTGTAGGTTCGCCTCTCCTGAGTCATCTGGGCAAGTGGCTGAAGCTTTCAGAGCTTCGCTCTCCTCTTCTATAAAAGTGGGATGGTTGTTTTTTCTTCCAGTTGCAATTGTCTTCCAAAACACAAGCCAAGCTGGGTCATGTGACCAGCTCTTAAGAATCAGGAGACTGAGTCCCACCCCTCCAAGCCAGGGGGATGCTCAGGAGGGAGGAGATACGGGGAGCAGCACCATGAGCTTGGTGCTGCTTCCTGGATACAGTTTGTCTCATTTATTTACCTACTGGATTTTATGTAGAGTGTTTGCCAAACTGACTCTCCCTTGATGTTGAATTCCCTTCCCCCCTCCTTTGCATTTGAGACATTAGAGCACAGATCCTTCTGGACTCCTCACGATGTCGCTGTTTCCCTGTTTTCTAAGCATTATTTTTCAAGAGAAAAAGGTCACTCTTGTTTTAGTGATTTATATACAAACAGTCTTTTCTCTTGATGTTTGGAGCCCTTGGGTCCTGTTTTCTGGGTTCCCCCCTCAAACTTGGAACATATCAGATATTCCCTAAATTTCTAGTTTTTTGAGATCATAAATCTGATCATTCCTACCACCGGGCACTTGCTCAGGTAGACATGCTGGGACCTCGGTTAGAAAATGCAGGTTCCTGAGTCCATTCCAAGGTAGGACTCAAGCAGCTCCGGTTGGAATCTAGGACCCTGTGTGTTCAGCCAGCTCCTTGGGTGGCATTTTGAGAAAACAGCTAGACTGAGCCTGCCCATCTTACCATCATGGAAATGAATTCCTAGATTAAGCAACAACTTGAAAAATGCTTAAACTGCCTTTTAGCACTGTAGGAACACCCAGCTTCCTAACTTACTCTAAAAAGAACAATAGGTACTCCTTTGTAAGTCCCAGAGGCTGGATATTTGGCAACCCCTCTTGGTTAACTTGCCCACTATGTTGTAAACTACATTAAATCCAGCAATTTAGGTGTAGTTCTTAACTTTGTAAATTGCTTCTTCTTCTTTTCTAATCCTCGCCTGAGGATGTGTTTATTGACTTTAGGGAGAGAGGGAGAAACATTGATAGGTTGCTTCCGGTATATGCCCCAGCAGGAGACCAAATCCGTAACCTTTGGCTATATGGACAATGCTCCAACCAACTGAACCACCAGCCAGGGCTTGTAGTTTGCCCCTTTTAAAATAAGTAACGTTTAGGACAGATTCCTTTTTATGGTAACTATGCCAACCTATTCCTAACCCATGCCCTTCCTAACTTGATGGATAAGGCACATGAGCAAGGCAGCCCCTCCCAGTGCCTTGGGGAAAGTTGATGAATCTTTAACAGCCACCAAATTGTATCAGTTCATCTAGAAAATGCTATGACTTAGCTTGGAGATTTAACAAACAAAGCACAAAGCTTTAAGGTGATAAAAACTGTGACCCTTCACCCAACTGTGAGATACTCAGTAAGGACCTTTTCTTTCCCTCTTCTTTCCACCTTCTGACAATGCCTGGCACATCCATATTTATGGAGGGAATGAAATAAAATGAACAAGCCCTTTGTGCATAAGGCATTGGGGGCCTTCTGAACTCAAAAATAAACTTTGCCCATTGTCATTAGGGATATGCTTAAGCTTTTAAGCCAGCTGGAGCTCAGGAAGAAAAACATCATTTATTGTGTTAGGTGCCTTAAACTCTTTCTCTTCTAATCCTTATAGCAATCCTGTGAAAGTGGTTTTTATCATCTCTGCTTTTTAAATAGAAGCACTTTGGGGCCTAGAGATGTTAATTAACTTACTGGAGGTCATACACCTGTAAGACCAGAGCTGGGTGCAAAGCTAGGATGTCTCATTTCAAACCCATGTTCCTCCTGTTCTCCAGGCCTCCTCTACTCCTCCTGAGCCAATATACTGCTCACTCTTCCAAAGACATCTCTAGCTCCCTTTCCTCTGTGACACAACTCAAACCAACAAGAATAAAAACAGAATTAAACTGTTTTTGGTGAAATTGACAAACCCCTTTCAGTCCTACTTCCCAATATTCAGGAAGGGCCGCTCATGACCATGGGACCCGGGCAGGGAGAGAAGGTACATGGAGCTGGAGACATTGGCAGAGAGGACAGGGCACCCATCTGGAGGCACGCACTGAGTGCAATGGTACCACTCTGCTTGGAACCATGTTAGCTGGAGGGCACAGGCTGCTTGGCAGTGTTCCTAGACACCAGGGGGTGCTCAGATCCCAGTATATTCTAATAGTCTATCCACACCTAGACTGACTCCCCCCCGCCGCCCCCTGTCCACAGACCAGCCAGGAGCTCAGTCCCACCCTAGACCTCCAGGGTCAGAATCTGCACTGTAATCAGATCTACAGGTGGTTCATATCAGCATCAAAGTTGGAGAAGCATGGGGCTAGACTGCAAGAATTCTGTGGGTATCTGGGCAAAAACCACAAACCAATCAACAACAAAATTCCCATCACTTGTGTAAGGAGTAACTCCCTCAGAAAACTTCCCTATAGCAGTATTCAAGTAGAACAATGTCCTCAAAAACCCTCCAGGGAAAAGAGTAAGACCTGAGGGTTTATACCCACTCACTGTCACTCAAGCATAAAATTAAAGGGCAGGTGTGTTCAAACATGCACAGTTCAGGGATATGTCCATGAGTTCAAATTGAAGAAAACAAAAAAGATAAATTTAGCTAATGGAAATGTTCAATAAAAGGGTGGTAAGCATTGGATACTTTTAAAAATTGTGCATTTCATTGTGTGTGCCAATGTTATATCAGAAAAGAACACTATAAACAAACACTGAGCTTTAGTTAGTGAGAATCATGCTGACATTTCAGGGGAAAGTGTACAATGTACAAAGTCTTCATCTTACTTTGAAATACACACATATGATAGATTGATAGGTGGAGAAATGTGATAAAACAAGTGTAGTAAAAAGTTAATGGTGAGATCTAGGTAGTGATTGTACAAGTGCTTCTTGTAATACCCTTTTAGCTTTGCTGTATAAATATCAGAAAAATATAACCAAGCCTACCTTTGTGGGAGAATTACAAAATGGAACACACATATTACCATACCATGCTGATTTAGAAATAATATGGTTTTAACAAATTAAGGGACAAAGAGGGAGAGAAGGCACAGGGTTGTGTAAGCATGCCATTTTCCTCATCTTAAGCAGTGAAAAGCAATTGATTCAATAGATATTAAAGGTTATAACTGATAGTGAAAAGGTTCTCTAAGAGAAATAAGGCTAATCATTGAACAAGCCAAAACCTGAATGGTGAAATAGTGGGAGTGCCCTAATTTGAGTATTTCTTGTCCTGAGAATCAGCAGATACAATGCAAATAAAAAGCGTTCAAGTTGGAGAGGTGGGCCCAAGATGGTGGTGTAGGTGGGCGCTGAGCTTGCCCCCTTCCAAGGACATGTCAAATGTACACCTATATGCAGAGCTGTTCCTCTTGAGAGACAACTGTGAGCCAATTGAAAAGCATCTACCCAACAAGTAAGAGAAAGCGACCACATGGAGAAGGTTGGGGTACCGTGACAGCTCTCCCGGGAGCTGAGGAAACAACCCAGGACTGGAGGAACCACTGAGTGCCATTGCTTACATTTCCCCCAAACGTGGACAGTGGGCAGGAGCTCCATCCAGGACCTCTGGCTGACCTGCAGGCCCCAGGTACCTCTCTTGGAGCTGGAGCTGGAGCCAGCAGAAAGAGGAAGGCACCATAGCCGCATACAAGGGATGCCTCCACCAGGAGATTGATCCAGTGGATACAACAGGGTTCTGCTTTGTACACTCACTAGGCTGCTCACACAAGGGGCTCCCTTGCCTGGACAGAGTGTAGAACTAGGAAGACACTGAAGAATCCACATGCAGGACCGTCCCTTCCAGAGAAAGTGCAGAGATAGTGAGGTGCTGATGCCCATGCATGTGGGGCTGCCTCACCAGAAGAAAGTTGGGGAGCAAGCAAAACTTTGCAGTGCCCACACATAGGCTTCCCCACACAGAGTGAGGGGGGTGTTGCCATGTGCAGGAAAGGTACCCCACCTGGAGAAATAGCAGAGTTCGTAGGGCACTGAAAAGCAGGCATGCAGAGCTGCCTCACCCAGACCCTACTCTTAAGGGTGAACAGTTAAAGCAACAGGGTTGCTATGCAGAGTTGGAGGGGTGCAGCTGAGTTCAGAGGAGTAGCACTACCTTGAGAGGGAGCAGAACAAACAAAGCGCAGCTGTATGTTCACATGCAGGCACGCAAAGCAGCCCCACCCAGACCTTGCTCCGATCACAGACAGTTAAAGCAAAGGGGCACGCCAAGAATGCACCTAGCAGCCTCATCTACATCAGGTAGCCACACCCAGATTAAAATGCCAGGGAGGCATGGACATACCAGCATGCCCCATCTGGAACCCACTCCTCCAGGCCAGGTGACACACAAGGTACCTCACATGGCTGCCCCGACTACAACCAGGCTGCCAAAGCTATTCAATGCAGTCTACACAGAGACTACTGTTTCAAGACTGGAAAGGATATCTATTCCATCAACTCATCGGAACACAGTAAGTCGAACAAAATGGGGAGACAGAAGAATATGCCACAAATGGAGGAATAAGAAGAAAAAACTCCAGAGAAAAACCCAATGAAACAGACATAAGTAATTTGCTTGATAAAGAATTAAAAGAAATGGTCATTAGGAAGCTCAACAAACTTGAGAGTACAATAAAGGAACTCAGCACCTCAACAAAGAGATAGAAAATGTAATAAAGAGCTAATCAGAGATGAAGAATACAATAATTTAAATGAATATATTGGAAGGATTCAACAGCAGATTGATTAATACAGAAGAATGGATTAGCTATCTGGAAGACAGAATAGTGGAAATCATCCAATTAGAACAGCAAAATGAAAAAAAATTAGTGAGGATAGTAAGAGATCTCTGAGATAACATCAAACACCCTAATGTTTGCGTTGCAGGAATTCCATAAAATGAGGAAAGAGAGAAAGGAGCAGAAAGAGTATTTGAAGAAATAATGCCTGAAAACTATCCTAATCTGGGGAAGGAAACAGATATCCAGGTCCAGGAAGAACAGGGAGTTCCAAACAAGATGAACCTAAAGTGACCTACAATACATCAAGACATATTATAATTTAAAAGGCAAAAGTTAAGGGTAAATAGAAAGCCTTAAAGGCAGCAAGAATGAAACACAAAATCACATACAAGGAAAACCCTGTAAGGTTATCAGCTAATTTTGCAGAAGCAACTTTACAGGCCATAATGTTGTGGAGGAGATATTTAAAGTGCTGAAAGGAATCTATCTAACCACTATGCTGTACATCTGAAATTAATACAGAATATGATTGAATGTAAACTGTAATTGAAAAATAAACTAAAAAAAAAAAAAAAAAAGGAATCTACAACCTATGATACTAGGTTGTCACTTGGAATTGAAAGAGATAAAGATATTCCCAGACAAGCAAAAGCTAAACTGACCTTACAACACCCAGTAAACTGACCTTACAAGAAATGTTAAAGGGTCTTCTTTATGCAGAAAAGAAAAGGCTATAATCAGAAATAATACAGGAAAGAAAAATTTATCACTGGTAAAGGCAAATATACAATAATCACAGTGAATCAACCACTTAAAAAGCTAATATGAAGGTTAAAAGATAGTAGTAGCAAAATTAACTATCACTACAACAAATAATCAGGGATATATTAAAAAAAGATAAACCATGACATCAAAAACAAAGATTGGGGGGAGTAAAAATATAGTGCTTTCAGAATATTATTGAACCTAAATGTTTCTCTCTCTCTCTCTCTCTCTCTCTCTCTACACACACACACACACACACACACACACACACGAGCAACACATATATGTAGAGAGAGATTTCTCTATATATCCATATATATCTCTATGAACTTCATGGTAATCATACCAAAACCATACAAAAACACCTAGTACATAGAAATAAAGACAGGGGGGCTGCCAAAACAAGGAGAAAAAGAACATGGCCCAAATGAAAGAACAGATCAGAGATCCAGAAAAAAGCTATATGAAATGGTGATAAGCAATCTATCAGATGCATGGTTCAAAACTCTGGTTATAAGGATGTTCAATGAACTTAGTGAGGACCTCAACATAAAAAAGACCCAGTCAGAATTGAAAGGTACCCAATTGAAATAAAGAACAATTTACAGGGAAACAACAGAGTGGATGAAGCCAAGATTCAAATCAATGATATGGAATGTGAAGGAAGCAAAAAACAACCAACCAGACCAACAAGAAGGAAAAAAAAAGATCCTCCAAAAAACCAAGGATAGTGTAAGCAGCCTCTGGGACAACATCAAGCATTCCAACATTTGCTTCATAGTGGTGCTAGAAGGAGAAGAGAAAAAGGAATAAATTGGAAATCATTTGAAAAAATAAGATTTCCCTAATTTTATAAAGGAAATGGACATGCAAGTCCAGCAAGCACAGAGAGACCCAAACAAAATGGACACAAAGAGGCCCACTCCAAGACACATCATAATTAAAATGCCAAAATTTTAAAGAAATGTGAGGGGTGGTCTGGGAGAATGGGTGAAGAGGTAAGGGGATTAAGAAATACAAATAGGTAGGTACAGAATAGCCATGGGGATGTAAAGTACAGTATAGGAAATGGAGTATTCAAAGAATTTATTCACGTGACCCATGGACATGAACAATAGTGGGAGTATTGCCTGAAGGAGTGGGGGTGCTGGCTGGAGGGGGAGAAGGGAGAAAAATCAAGACAACTCTAATAGCATAACCAATAAAATATAATAAAAAAATACGAAACATGAAGAGAAAGCAATCCAATTAAATCACTGAAGAAAACCAACAAATTAAAAGGGAAGAGATCAAGAGAAGAAGAAAGGAGCAGTGAGGAACTAGAAAAACAACCAAAATACAACTAACAAAATGTCAATAAGCACATTGCTATCAATAATTACTCAATGTAAATGGACTGAATGCTCCAGTCAGAAGACATAAGGTGGTAGAATGGATAAACAAAAACACATGACCCATCTATACGCTGCTTATAAGAGATTCACATTAGATGGAAAAAACACACAGACTGAAAGTGAAGGGTTGGAAAAATATATTCCATGCACATAGAAACAAAAAGAAAGCTGGGGTGGCAATACTCATATCAGACAAAATAGACTGCAAAACAAAGACTGTAAAAAGAGACAGAGAAGGGTATTACATAATTTTAAAGGGGTCCATCCAAGAAGAGGATATGACCATTGTAAATACCTACACACCCAAAGCAGGAGCACTTAAGAATGTAAAGTAAATGTTAATGGACATAAAGGCTGAAATTAACAGCAATATTATAGTAGCTGGGGACTTTAATACTATACATATCTCAGTGGACAGATTTCTTATGTACAGAAAGTTAATATAGAAATAATGGCCTTAATTTCCACATAAGACCAGTTTGATTTGATAGACACTTATAGAGCATTTCATACAAAAACTGCAGATTACACATTTTTCTCAAGTGCACATGGAACATTTTCACATACAACTCCATAAAATAAGCCTCAATAAATTCAAGAAGATTGAAATTAGCATATTATCTGACTACCATGGCATGAAACAAAATCAAAATCAACTACAGGAAGAAAAGTGGAAAAATCATAAATACATGGAGATTAAACAACCAATGGGTCAAAGAGGAAGTCAAACAGGAAATCAAACACTTCTTGAAACAAATGAAAATGAAAATACAACCTTATAAAATGTATGGGATGCAACAAAAGCAGTTATAAGAGGAATGTTTATAGCTATATAAGGTCTATGTCAACAAGGAGGGAAAATCCCAAATAATCTAAATTTGCACCTAATGAAACTAGAAAAGGAGGAACAAACAAAAACCCTAAGTGGAAGGAAGGAAATAATAAAGATCAAAGTGGAAATAAATGAAACAGAAAATAGAAAAGCAATAGAAAAGATTAATGAAACTAAAAGCTGGTTCTTTGAAAGGATAAATAAAATTGGCATGCCTCTAGCAATACTCATCAAGCAAAAAAGAGAACACAAAATCAGAAATGAAAGATTACAACAAACCCAATAGAAATATGAAAGATCATTAAAGAATACTCTGAACAATTATATACCAACAAATTGGACAATCTAGAAGTAATGGATAAATTTTCTAGAAACATACAAACTTTCAAGACTAAACCAGGAAGAAACAGAGAATCTGAACAGACCAATTACTAGCAATGATATTGAAACAATATAAAAAAATTCCCAACAAACAAAAGCTCAGGGTAAAATGGCTCCTCAGGTGAATTCTACCAAACATTTCAAGAATTAGTACCTATCCTCAAACTGTTCCAAAAAAAGAAGAGGAAGGAACACTTCAAATTCATTCTACAAAGCCAGCATAATCCTAATGCCAAAATCAGAGACACACCACATAAAAAGAGAATTACAGACTAATATCCCCGATGACCATAGTTCCCAAAACTCTCAACAAAATATTAGCGAACCATATTCAACAGTAAATTAAAAGGATTATACACCATGATCAAGTGGGATTTGTACCAGGGATGCAAGGGTGGTTCAACATCCCCAAAACAAGTACTGTGGTTCATTACATTCAACAAAACCAAGGATAAAATTCCTACTGATTTCAGTACATGCTGAAAAATACATTTGGAAAAATTTAACATCCATTAATGATAAAAACTCTTAACAAAGGAGTTTTAGATGGAACTCACCTCAGCTTGATAAAGGCTACCTATGGCAAGCCCACGGCTAACATCATACTCAATGGTGAAAACATGGAAGTTGTTCCTCTAAGAGCAGGAACAAGAAAAGGATGCCCACTCTCACCACTATTATTCAATACAGTATTGAAAGTTCTAGATGTGGCAGTCACACAAAGAAATAAAGGCACCCATATTGGGAAAAAGAGAAGTAAAACTGTCACTATTTGCAGATGACAGAATATTATATATAGAAAACCATACAGAATCCACCAAGAATTAATATAAATAATAAAAATTCAATACAGTAGCAGGATACAAAATTAATATACAGAAATCTGTCACATTTCTGTACATGAATAATGAACAATTAGAAGGAGAAATAGAGAAAACAGTTCCTGCCCTGGCTGAGTAGCTCAGCTGATTGGAGTGCCATTCCATACACCAAAAGGTTGTGGGTTCGGTCCCCAGTCAGGGCCAAGGTTGTGGGTTTGATCCCTGATCAGGGCATGTATGGGAGGCAACTGATAGATGTTCCTCACATCCGTTACTCTCTCTTTCTCTTCCTCTCTCAAATCAATAAACATATCCTTGGATGAGGATTTTAAAAATTCCATTTACAATTGCATCAAAAAGAATGAAATACTTAGGAATAAATTTAATCAAGGAAGGCAAAGACCTGTAATGTGAAAACTGTAAGACACTGAAGAATGTGAAAAGGACCCAAATAAATGGAAGGATATGCCATGCTCATTAAAAGGACTATACTACCCAAAGCAATCTACAGATCCAATGCAATTCCTATGAACATACCAATGATATTCTTCTCAGAACTAGAATAACTCTAAAACTTATAGCCAAAGCAATCTTAAGAAGAACAAAGTTGGTCCTGATTTCAAAGTATATTACAAAGCTATAATAATTAAAACAGTATGGTGCTGACACAAAAACAGACACATAGATCAATGGAACAGAATAGCCCAGAAATAAACCCTTGCTTATATGGTTAACTAATATATGACAAAGGTAGTAAGAATATACAATGGAGTAATGACAGTCTCTTTAACAAGTGGTGTTGTAAAAATGGACAAAAACATGCAAAAAATAAAATGGGACCATTCTTACACCATATACAAAAAATAAATTCAAAATGGATTAAAGACTTAAATGTAAGGCCTGAAACCATAAACCTCCTAGAAGAAAATATAGGCAGTAAACTATTTGACATCAGTCTGAATAATGTTTTTTTTTTTTTTTTTTTGATATATCCCCATCATGCAAGGGAAACAAAAACAAATGGGACTTCATCAAACTAAAAAGCTTCTGGACAGGGAAGGAAACAAGCCAACAAAACAGAAGATGACCTACTGAATGAGAGAATATATTTGCAAATGATATATCTGATGAGGGGTTGATATCCAAAAGATACAAGAAACTCGTACAACTCAGTAACAAAAAAATAAACATTCTGATCAAAAGATGGACAAAGGACATGAAAAGACCTTTCTCCAAAGAAGACATACAGATGGCTAACAGACATGAAAAGATGCTCAACATCCCTATTAATCAAGGAAATGCAAATCAAAACCACAACGAAATACCACCTCACACCAGTCAGGATGGCTGTTATCAAAAAAGTCAACAAATAACGTGTTGGCAAGGATGTGGAGAAAAAGGAACCCTGGTGCACTGTGGGTGGGACAGCAAGTTGGTAAGGTCGGTATGGAAAAACAGTCTGAAGATTCCACTTCTTGGTATTTATCTGAAGAAAACCAAAACACTAATTTGAAAAGATATATGTGCCCCCTATATTTATTGCAGCATTATTTATGATAGCCAAGATGTGGAAGCAATGTAAGTGTCCAACAAATAGAGCAGATATGATACATACACACAATGGAATATTGTGCAGCAATAAAAAAGAATGAAATCTTGCCATTTGCAACAACATGGAATGATTTTGAGGATATTATGCTAAGTGAAATAAGTCAGAGAAAGACAGGTACTATGTGGTTTCACTTATTTGTGGAATCTAAAAAAATAACAAAAGACAAACCAGAATTATAGAAACAGAGACCAAAGGGGTTATTAAAGGATGAGGAGGATGGGGGGAATGGGTGAAAAGGTAAAGAGGAACAGGCAATAATATTGTGATAAGTTTGCACAGTACTGGATAGTTACTGAATGAGTGGGATGATCACATTGTAAGGTATAAAAATGTCCACTCACTATATTGTTCACCCGACACTAATATAACTAAGTATAATACTGTATATTTACTTAAATTAAAAAGTTTAATTAAAAAACAACTTTCAAATCAACCTAGGGCTGTATAGTGAATCCCCAAGGTACAGGGTTCAAATGAAAAATGTAAGGTTAAGAATTGCTGAGGTCAGAGTACTATCCTTTGCGATTTTAAAGGAAACTCAAATGCATAGTCTATTTTGAGATAATTCTTTTCACAGTGGTTCCTCATGGAATAAGGAATTATGAGTGCATGGGAGTGAGACTTTCATTTTTACTCTGTATTTTAAAAAATTTATTAATTTGAGAGAGAGAGGGAAAGGGGAGAGGGAGGGGAAGAGAGAGAAACATGGAGTTGTTGTTCCATCTATTTACTCATTCATTGGTGCTTTGGGACAACACTAACCAACTGAGCTACCCGGGCAGGGCCTTCCTGTGTGTTCTTTTACATTACTTAACTAAAACGAGGAAACAAACCAACCTTTGAGATGTGTTGCCTTAAACATTACTTAATGGGTGGTGGTTGCAGGGGAATTCAGCTCTACTTCAAAGCTCCTCTAAGTTAACATTTAAGTAAATAGGGAATGGCTTTCAGAGGAGGATGATCAATAGTGCTCTGAACTGCCAAGGGACAGAAAGATATCTTCCCATTGGAAATCTTTAAAGACACTCCCCCCATCCTATGCTTTGTAAAGGGCTAAGTGGAGAAAATGGATGCAAGGATTCATTACTCCTTTGAATCTTTGGCCTCTGGAGTATTTAAGGAATTGAACCACAGCTGCAGTCACTCTAAATTCAATGTGTAATGTTCTGTGGGTTTTCATTTCTTCTGAGTGAATCATTTTCATTTCTAGCTGGCAGATATTTTTAACTCCCTGTTCTGTGCGGACCTGTCAGTCAAGCCTGCATTCTGGAGCCCCTCTCTATAACCATCAGGACAGGACCTCTGGCATCCAGAAAGTCAGCCCCAGTATGGGGCGCTGACCTCTCTGCTCCTTGGACTAGGCATGTGATCCCTGAGTACCCCCCAAAAAAGCTATGGTCAGAGAGATGTGCCATTAATTACCTGCCTTTGCATTGTTTTTCCTTTCTGCTGCAGGATTTAGATCTGTTCCTCTGAAGAATGGGTACAGCGAAGACATTGAGCTGGCTTCCCTCCTGGTTTTCTGTGAGATGCGGCCAGTCCTGGTGAGTGGAGAAGCCCTTTGGGGTTCCCTGAGCTACGTCTGCTGGTGGGTAGACCTGGATGATGAGTATGCTTGGCTGCTGGGCTTAAACCCATCAAGAATTATCTAGCCAAACATACCACATCATTAAAAAAGAATTCCTTTCAGTGACAGATCTCCCCATAGGGCCTATGGTTTTTTCTCCCAGCATCCATCCTTCTTGGAGAGTGCCATATGATTCTATGAGTAGGCAGTGTAGTTGGAAAGGTGAAGCTCTTTGGAAGTTCCCATAGTTTCATTTCAGGAAAGCCAGGCAAAGGCAATGCTCTTCTAGATACATTCACCCTTCCTGCAGGTTTCTCTGTCTGTTGTTCTTGGGTAATCCTTTAAAAAGCCTGAGAGCATCCAGTAAGGCCTTGTCATGGGGAAGGATGTTCATAGACCCCACCTTCCCATACTGAGCGGCACTCCTCTTGTGGTTCTGTCTGCCATTGGAGAAGCCTGCCTTTTTGGTCCTTTCATTTTGCCAGGGCCTTGAAGACTTTTGATCCCTGCTTTAATTGACCAGTTAGGGAGACGTAAAAGAAAGGGCTTGGCCTCCTTGAACTTTTCGAGACTGAGATAGGTAACTGAGAACATGGCACCCAGCTGTAGGTATAGCTCAGGTCTTGGGTTTGATGGAATATTTACTGTGATTCTGGAGGTTCAGAATCTTCCTGATGGCCTTGCCCACATAATGAAACCCACTCGGTGTGTGCTTTTGCAAGGCCTTATATGTGGCCAGTACAATCTCCCAAGATCTTTCCATTCCCTTGCCACAAAACCTAGCATGGGCTGGGGGATTTCTCTGGTCAGTCCAGCTCTCTTGGGATAACCTAGCAAGACCATGGTTCTGGACCCCAGCAGGCTAATGTGGGCTTGGTCACTGCCCCTGGATACCCATCTTGTTTTCTCAGTCTGGTTATTCTCTGGGTAGAGAAGTCACAACCTGTCCTGTTGGGGTTTTTTTTGGCTGTAAGAACTACACAGTGATTTGGAAGTTGCCTATTTGGGAACTTCCAGAATCTAGCTGAGAACTACCAAATGTGGAAGCAGTGTGGCAGGGGTGGGGATTTCTCTTAAAAGTCATAGTCCATGCAGTAAAAATTCATGAACTCAATTCAGAGGAGAGAATGTTAGCCTTTTCTGCATAGCTGCTTCCCTTACATTTGGTTCTTGCAACCACAATAGTTTTATACCCCAAAGCATTTTAGAAGCATCGGAATGAAAGAGCATGCAAAATAAGACAGAAAGCAGTAAAAACAGGTAGAGACTTAAAAGGCACACTAGTTGGGGGCCCTAGACCCTCACTGGCAGCCAAGGCATCACTTTTTGGTAAAAAGTAAGCTTATGATGATGAAATTTGTTTGTAAAAGGATAAGGAGATAGATGATAGAAGGTTTTTCCATTTTGGAAAAATTTTTAAGTGGTAGTGCTTTGGATGCTATCAAAAATAAATGTGGTGTTTATATAAAAATTATAGTTTTCACTTGAACCTTGAATTATGGATCAAAAAATCATGTTTTGTGATTTTTTCCAATGATAGAAATACCTTGTCATTAAAGTTTATATCAATTTCTCCCTTTACTAGATGACTGAGTCAGCCAATGTGTCCTTATTGAGAATAAGCAAGTCTTCCAGTTCTACTCTTTTAGACTAAATTATGCATTTGTCAATTTATCATTACTAAAACTATCTGAAGTCTTTAAGAAGTCCATTAAAAGACTTCAGTCAATGTATATTATTTTGTATAAATAAGTTTTTAAAACTGCACACAGTGCAGATTGTGTGGAAAACATAGTCTTATAATTTGGGGGAAGAGATGAGTAGGTAAAGCATTTGGTCTGTTTGCTTCCTCATTTCCAGGCCAGCGCATTTTTATGGAAATGTAATAGTGGTAATAATGCATATGTCTCTATACATGTGTAATTTTTTCTTTTTGCACTACTGACATTTGGGGCCAGATCATACCTTGGGGTGGGAGTGGCCCAGTGCAGTGTAAGATGTTTAGCAGCATCCCTGTCCTCAACCTACTAAATGCTAGTAGCAACCCCACCCCCCTGCCCCTTGTATAACAGCCAAAACTATCTCCAAACATTGTTACATGTCCCCTGGGTGGTCAAAAAAAAAAAAAATCATCCCCAGTCAAGAACCACTGTTTTTTTTTTTTTTTCTCTCTCTCTTGTGAAGGGAAGGAGAGAGGGAGAGAAATATCAACGTGTGGTTGCCTCTCATGCGTCCCCTGGTGGGAACTGGCCTGCAACCCAGGCATGTGCTCTGACTGGGAATTGAACCATGATCCTTTGGTTCACAGGCCCATGCTTAATCCACTGAGCTACAGCAGCCAGGGTGAACCACTGTTTTAAAGCAAGTTTATAAACACTTTTCATGCTATTACCTAATCTTCATTAGCACTGAATGACAGATTTTTTCCATCAAGCTGATCAACCATAGATTAAACATCCCCTTATATATTGGTCATTTAGATGGAATCCACTTATAAATAAAGCTCTCATGATCATCTTCACGTGGTTACTCTTTTCCTCCTATAATCCAGAATGAATTCCTTAGGATTGATTCCCAGATATGGAGTTAGTGGGATCAGTTCATTAAGCAGGATGGCAAGAGGGTAAAACCTGGGCCTTCGGCAAAAGCCTGGAGTAAGTTAGTTTGCAGACCCTTGGCTCAGACAAGCTTACCTCTTCCTGGCCCCCTGACAGAGCTGGGATTCTGTTGCCTGGGGAAAGGAAACCAACACTGCCTCTCCGAGTACATAAAACCCTCTTGCAGACATTTCACCAAAAAAACAAGTGATAAAAGTGGTTTCCTATGGCAGTCGGACGGCATTTGTCTAGGCACTGCTGTGCAAAGCTGCTGCGAACAACTTGGAAACAGCATAAGTAATGTAAATAATTAGGTACCACTGGCAGCAGAGAAAGTTACCATATTTAAAAGAAAATGTGTTTACCCAGACTTTGATGGGGGAAGCCCCATGCTGCTGGGGATGCCAGAAGAGTGTGGCAGAGGAGCAGGGGCTCCAGGGTTCCAGGGGCCACGCTGTTTCTCTGTGAAGGAATTTGGAAGAGAAGTTGTCTGAGTATGTGCAAATTCCATTTCAGCTGCTGGTTTTCAAGCTTTTATTTAGTTCCACATTTGTCACCTGGTTCTAAGCCACAGGTGCCACTGGCGTTTCTGCCCCACACTGTTACCGGGAAGCCAAGCTGGGTTGTGTTCTGTAGACCTGGGCTTTCTTGTGCCCAAGCTCAAACCTTGCTTTATCAGCCTATCCTTGTGATGTCAGGGACAGACTGGTAAACAGCTTCACAAGAGATTTGTCTGAGCAGCTGATTGATCCAGTGAGGGCTGAGATGGAGTTTACTCATAAAACATTTGCTGAGATAGAGTTTAAAGCCCCAGAAAACTGTCAATAAGCACTTTAAGCCCCTTCTGAAGAAACCATTTATTTACATGTCACAATTACTTTATCAATTCTCACTCCTTTACTCAGGTGTGTGTATGGTTTACAAAGAGTATTTTCAGTACCATTTTATTACCTACTATATTTAATTTGAAGCAGGAAAGGAAAAGAAGGAGGGATTTGAAAAAATTCCCATAAACAGCCTGTATATAACCACTGTTAACACGTTGGTATATTTCCTTTGCCTGATAATTTGCATATATTTTCATGGTTAGAGTCATCTAATGCATATAAATGTGTGCCCTTTACCACTTCACAGATGACTCTACACATTTTCCTATGTTATTACATGATTTTCCAAGCCATTAATGCCTGTTTCATTAGGTGTGGGTCATTAATTCACTTCGCCATTCTCTCACTGATGGACAGTTAGGTTGTTTGTAGTTTGTTACTTTATAAATAATGAAAGTCTTTATGTAACACTTTTTGATTAAAAATCACTTCCTAAGGCTAGATATTTAGTAATGGAATAATAGATCAAAAAGAGAAAATAAGACCATATATTTTTGGATATATGTTGAATTGTTCTCTGAAAGTAAAATAATAGTTTCTTTTAAGTTGATGTATTATATCCAGTCTTGCCATTCATTGAAAAGGGCCTTCACTCAACTGATCTAAACTTGGGATGCTCAGAAAAATGGGACAGGAGAAAGTATGGAAACTTGAATATTCCATTCTAACCATCATCAGTGGGCACGCTGGCAGTAGCTTGAGTGTGTGTTTGAGAAAACTGGCTGCCCTGGGATCTTTGAGTACTGCCCCCTGGGTGGATGGTGTTTAGCTTTGCACAGGGTGGGAGCTAAGATGCAGGGGCTGGAGTAGCCTAGTGGAAAGGCCGGGATGCTGTGTTTCCCGGTGAGTGCTCAGCCACCAGACGCATGTGAGTCCCTTTGCAGAAAGGCCCCAGCACACATTCCAGAGTTGTAGAGAACCAGGAAGGGGGAGGCACAATCTAGAGCTGAGCTGGTCCTGGTTTTTGAGGTTAGGGAAGATTTCCTTACAGTTGGGGAAACCCAACTGTTCAGAGAAAGATCTTCCTTGTACATAAATAGCTGTGTTTGCCAGTTTGCCCAGTGTCACTCCCTAAGAGCAGAAACTGCTGTGCCAGTCATGAAGACCTGACAACTTGGCATGACTACTGAACAGACAAAACCACGAGGACACAGTGAGAAAAAGAACTGGCACAGAGGAGTAAAAGGAAGATGGACCCAGGTGGACATGGTACAAGTGGACTTGAAATAGAGCTGTTGGAAGCAGCCAGTGAGAACCCTCACTCATAAGTCATGAAAGCTTTCACAGATATCCAAGTAGAGCACTGGAAAAGACTGTGGAATTTGAAACAAAAACCCTATTTCTTGAATTAAAAAATTCAGCATATGAACACAGCCTTTCACATTAGTGACCTAAAATATAACATGAAAGAAATATCTCACAATGGAGAGAGGAACCACCATGAGATGGAAGTCATAAAGGAAAAGATAAGCTTGGAGGACAGAGGCAAATGACCTGACAGGCAAGTGTGTTGTGAAGGACCAAGTGGAACAGAGGGCTGAGGAGCCGTTACTGAAACAGGTAACAGAGGGAGCTCTGTCTGATTAGGTGCTTAAGAGGCTCACTTGATTCCTGAAGGGTTGAATAGAAAACACACCCACCCCTAGTTGTATTTTAATAAGTTTTTAATTCCATGGATAAATAATAAAACCTAAATTTCCCAACACACTGAGTTATTTACAGAGAAAACAAATAAATCTAACACCAGATTTGTCCACTTCACATTGGAAACCAGACTTAAAACACATGCACTAAGCATTCATCTTAAAAATTTTATAAATACTCAGACTAAATGGAGTTGAAAGGCCATCTGGATGAAACACAAAACACAGATGATAGAAGAGGAAACAATTGCTGATTCATTGAAAAGACCAATTAAATAAACTCTTTTCCTGCTTAATGAAGGAACAAGGTAAGAGCAAAAACATGCAGGAGTAAATATGGAAAAGAGGACTGAACCTCCAAATAATGAGAAGATATAAACAAATTTGAACTATGAGGGCAAATGGGTCGCTGCCTTGAAGAATGTAAATGGGCTAAAGCTGTTTCAAGAAGCAGCGCAAAACTTACAAAATCCTATAGGAAACACTTGAAGGGTCATAAAACACCTATGAGATAAAACAGGTGTCAGATCTAGATGGTTTTATAGCTGTGTCCTACCTGAATATAAAGAACATAATTCCAAGTTTAATGCATTGACATCAATAGAAAAATGGAAATGTTCCAATTAATGTCTTGAAGCTATATAACTTTCATATAAAAATTGGAGAAAGACAGTATGCCATCTCCTCTCCCCCCTTGTATTGCATTCATAAATGGCATCATGGATTGATGCCATTTATGAATACAGATGTTAAAATTCCAAAAAAAATTAGCAAGTCATTTCTAGCTATTTACTAGAAGAACAATATATTACAACCAAGTAGTTTATTGTGATAATGCAAGGATGGTTTAACATGGTATGATTAGCAACACAGTTAGTGAGAAAAAGCATAAATCACTAGATGCCACAAATGTATTGAGTTAAATGAAATAATCAGTATAAATTGTGGTGAGGAGGTAAAACTCCCTATTCACAATTATGGTTATATATTTACAAAAACAGAGGCTATAATTTTAAGGAGACTGATTTTTCTTTGGTATTTATTAAGTCTAACCACTTTATTCTAGAACATACAGGGTGGGAAGTAGGGACAGATGAAAAATCTCATTCATGATATTAATAAAAATTATAGCAACACATTAGGAGAAATTTAAATGGGAAAGTTACAGGGCTTATAAAGCAACAGCTGAACAAGTAGAAATATATATTAACCCTTCCAAAATTAATGTTTGATTGGAATCAAGTATTGGCATAAGTTCACTTTTAAAAATTTGGGGAGCGGCATACAGATAGGTAGATACAGAAATAAATGTGTTCGCATTAATTACTATGCAGACATATGTACACACGTACATACACACTTTGGCTCTGTCTGCTGAGAGGGCCCAGAACCAGTGACACCCCAGTAGCAGTGAGCACGCCTAAGCACCCTGGTTTTTGCTTTCTAAATATCATTCTCCAATAAAGGTAATCAGAGCTGTTTAAACAAGTGGTTGATTCCAGAGTTGAGACAGATGAAGTGTAAGATGAGCCTGGATTGTCTGGCAGTTCCAGTAAGTAAAGAAGTGCTGAATGCGATGTATAGGATGTTCCTATACGTTGTCGGGTATAGGAACCACCCCAGGAGGGCTCCCAGTGGCCAAAGTTGGAACAATTTGAGCAACAAAGTAATGATATCAGATTATAATATATAGAATAAAACTGTTCACTTATGGACATGTGAAAATTTAATAATTAAATGAGAGAGAAGAGCAAGCTCTTTCTTATAGAAGAATTCCAATTAAATGTAAAATGAATGTGAGAACTAGAACATTGCTGTTGGAGCATCACAGTGATTGCTACAGGTAAGATCTGCCAATGTATGCTAAAATGAGTGAGAGTCTGCGGAGAAAACAGGATTATTTGTGTAGTCTTCCTTCAAGAAGTTTATTAATTGGAAAGAGAAAAATAGCAGCTCGATACTGGATGAACCCAGCACACACCATCTTCACCAAATGATAGGGGTTACCACAACGAGAAGGCACCTCCTGAGAGGGGTAGGTCACTTTGTGGGATGGGGTGTGAAATTACCCATCAGTACTCTTCAAAAGTGGCAAGGTCACAAAAGATGAGACTGAGGAAATGCCGCAGGTTGGAGGACTCCAAGGAAACACAGGAACTAAATGCAATGTGGGATGCTGGACTGGATATTGGAACAGAAAAAGGACATTGGTAGAAAACCAAATAAAATCTGTAGTTAACAGTATTGTGCCAGCGTTGATTTCTTGGTTTTGATGATTGTGCTCTGATTGTGTAGGATGTTAACCCTGGGGAATCTTGGGTGTGTAGGGTATATGAGAGCTTACTATTCTATTGCAACTTTTATGTAAGTTTTAAAATTTCATCATAAAATAATTAAATGAATAAAGCATCAGGGAAGGGAGGAGGAGAGACAAAAACTGAAAAAACTGAAGGTAGAGAACTCCATGAAGATTTTGTCACAGGCCAGGTGCAATTTATTACCAATGAAGTTCTCTAAGAATTCAAGGGTCTTAAATTTAAAAATATCTATACACACCCATTTAAAACAAGGGGTTACAGGAGATACAAGTGGGGAGAACCACAATATAAACATAAACTGATATAACCCAAAATAGACATTATCTCCATTGGGAAAGATAAGAGATCATGTGGGGAAAATAGCCAAATCTTTCTCTGAAGATAATACCTAAAAACTGAAAAACCAAGAGCATGCAGTATAAGCATTTTTAAAGAACTGTCAATAATCAAAGAAACAACTTTTAATTTGGGGGAGCAGGGGTCATGAGGGGTGCGGAGTGGTGAAAAAGGAGACAGCTGGTTTGGGGGAACAGTCCCTATAGTACCTCTTGACTCTTTCAACTCTGTGCACACATAAGTAATACAAGCTGAAATTGAACTTGAGGATGTAGTGGGAGTTGATGATACATTGACAAGGAGCATGAGTTATTCATGGACCTTTGCTGTGAAGGTGAGAAGAGAGATGGGTCAGCTGGTGGAGAGGGGTGTGAGGTGAAGGGAGAGCTTTTTAAGGTATGTCTGCGCGCTGCTGGAGGGAATGAGTTCATAGAGAAGGGCAGCAGTGATAACGGGAGAGAGAAGGAACATGCATGGGGAGAACTGAGTAGGAGAGAGGAGATGGGACCCTGGTGCCAGCGGGAAAGAAGGCAGCAGATGTGGTACAGGGACCCGGGACGGGCAGATTTTCCACGTCATTTCTTCTGTGTTGTATGTGTAACAGAAAGCAAGGCCATCAGCTGAGACTGGGGAGGTTTGAGGAGAGCCCGAGGTGTGAAACAGGCATTTTAAGAGAGCAGAAAAAAAGAATTTCTTATCGGAAATAGGTGGTGTTGTTTAAAGTGCTTCCATGATGTATTCATTAATATTTTATTTAGGATTTTTGCACTGGTTTTCACTGAGCGTTCAGTCTTTAGTTTTGGTCAGGCTTTGTTACACTGCCTTCATTAAAATTGCTTGGAGACAGATCTTCCTTCTTTCTCAGGGCTATGGCACATTTTTCATAGAACTGGAGTTAACTCCTACCTACACGTAACAGATGTTAAAGACATCATTTATTTAAGTTCCTGGGCTTGACTATAAAACTTTCTCATTTTTTTCTGTAGTAAAATTGATCCTTTCAATTATTTTCTCTTATGGGATAATTTTCTATAATACGAATACAGATGTCTATTTCTATTACATATGTTGGATCTATAGCCTTATAACAAGCAAATATGAACATATATATTCATTCTTTCTGTTATCATCTTGGTTTTTATTTATTTCACAGGTTCCTTCCATTTCTTTTTATCTGTAGTTGTACATCTATGCTGATGTCTTATTTGGACTTTCACACATTTCTAGCTTAGATAATGGATTATCTACTTCATTGGTTCTGTTTGCGTTTTTCCCACAGAACCCAGCTCTTGCATTTATTTTATATTTTTATATTGAATATTTTGGTTTCCTGATTCAGCCATTTCCATGTTTACCTTTACTGATTCAGTCTGCTTTCCTTAAACTTCTATTGATTTTATAATTCCTGTGTTTGGATACCTAATTCACTTATTTCACTTTTGTGAGTAATGCAGTAGGCACTGAAGGCTGCATAAACAGACAATTCAGGGCAAGGTGGGCTTCAGTTTCCCAAAACACCCTCTAGAAAAAGAGATTTGGCGAGTGCCCAGGCCTCAGGCCATGGTCAGCTGCTTGCTCGAGGGATTGGGATGAAAGTGGACACAGCCCTGCAGCCTGTACTGTTCCTGAGAGTCCAGAGCCCCCAGCCATCACCCTAACACTTAGTTGATCCTGCCCTTGGTGGTCTCCCCCCGGCCCCCATTTACAACACTCAGAAAACCAGATACCAACATACAGATTCAAGGCAGGAATCATCCTTCCCATCCAAGGTGAGCTTGAGCATTAAAATTTTAAGGCACTCAAGGAAAATAATGCCAATAGCTAATAAATCTAAAAGCAAGAGAATTCACTCCAGTGAATCTGCAAATGACTTTGAAGTAAATTTTTTTTTTCCAGAGCAAACCCAATAAGTAGGATTCTAAAAGAACAACCCTTTTTATTATTAATCAAGAACATGTAGGCATGAAAGGACCAATTAGGAATCCTGGAAAAACAATTTGAAAAATTATGAAAAAAATTGCTGCCCTGGCTGGGTAGTTCAGTTAGAGCATCATCCCAATGCACCAAGGTTGTGGGTTCAGTTTCTGGCCAGGGCACGTACAAGAAGCAACAAATGAATGCGTAAATAAGTGGAACAACAAATAGATGTTTCTCTTTCTCCGTCTCTCTCTCCCCCCTCCTCAAAAATTAATTAAATAAAAAATATTGTTTTAAAGCTTAGTAAGTGGAAAATTCAGGAAGGATGCAGTTTAAGAAAGAATTAGTAAATGTGAAGATTATATTAGAGAAATTAGCTTTGAATGCAGCAAGACAAGCTATGAATATGAAAAATAAGAGTTCAAAACAGGATGGTAGGATGAGAAACTTCAACATAAAATATTTGAGACATTGATGACTAAGGGTTTTCCAGCACTGAAGAGACATGAGCGCTCCGACTATAAACACGGTGTACACAACAGTGTAGGTCTGTGTAAAGACACATCCTATTTCATTGACTGGGCAGAACCAGGAGAAACAAAATTGTAAAAGAGAGAAGATAGATCACCTCCAGAGGATCGGCCAGGGTGGTAACGCTCCCACCTACAGCAGTAGCAGCCTAAAGACTAAGGGGCACCTTCAAAAGTGGTTAAGAAACAAGCTGTCCGTCTAGACATTCTGTATCCTGATAACAGTCATTCAAGAGTGAGGGCAAAAGGAAGGTATTTTCAGACGTACAAAGGAAGATAATTTAGTGCTAATAAATCTTTCTAAAAGGACTACCAAAATACTCTTAAGCAAAAGGGAATGCAATGCAAGAAGCATGGTGAGCAAAGAAATCAGTAAAATATATTAGAAATCAGAAATAACTAAAGACTTGGAAAAGAAAAACAAACTAAATTTTTGTGTGAAAACTCAGACTCAAAGAGAAACAGGTAGTAATTGTCTCCAAATTCTAGGAGTTATGGAGGGAGTCTTCATTGGGAGGGGTGCTTAGAGTGGATAGTGCTCTATATCTTAACTTGGTAGTGGTTTTATAGCTGTTTGCTTCACAGTTATTCATTAAACTGTATACACTAAGTCCTCACTTAACATCAGAAGGTTCTTAGAAACTGCAACGTTAAAACAACGTATAACAAGACCAATTTTACCATAGGCTAACTGATATAAATAAGAGTTAAGTTCCTATAGCATATTTCTGGTCACAGAAACATCACCAAACTTCTAAATAATGACTCAAAACACTTCTAACATTGAACATTGCAGTGAATGTGAGCTGGACATACATTTAAGAAAATTAATAAAAACAAGTAACATAATTCTTCTCCAACCTGCGTATTCCACTTCAGGGTGGCAGGTGGCCTGAGCCTGTCTACAGAAGACGCCCTTCCAGCACAGGGTGCATGCACACGCTCACCACATTCACTCAGACAGGGGCAGTGCAGACACACCATTTCGTCTTACCTGCATACCTTTGGGACAGGGGAGGAAAGCAGAGTGCCTGGAAAAGACCCGTGCAGACATGGGGAGAACGTGCAGACTGCACAGACAGAGGCTCTGGCTGGAATCAATTTTTTTCTCAGCATTATAACGAAAGGACGTCAAACGAAACATTATTCAAGGCCCTGCTGTATATGTTTACTTTTCTGAATGTTATATATGATTGTACCTATGTGGAATACTAAGGACTAAATTATATAACATGATATAAAAAGCTTTAGGATTTAGAAAAGGAGATAAAGGGCTTTAATTATAAAAGCATTAGTAGAAAAGGTAGACTTTGAACTTAGCCTGAATAACCAATGGTCATTACATATATGAAAGCAACAGAAGTGGTTTTCTTCTAGTTGGGGAGAAGGGAAAAAAGAGCATTTGTAGCACAGGGTTAATATTTAAATGGGCTGTTTGTTTTGCTTTGCTTTAGTCTTAACAGGAAGGATAGCTGATCTCCTTGAGGAAGGGCATACCTTTAAGCAAAGTCATTAGTGACTGTTCCCAGTGCCTCCCGCAATTCACTAAATTAGTCACCAAGGACTGGTCACTCTACCTCCACCCCCGTGCAGAGAAAATGGTCTTTTTACTTCTCTGCACCTTTGTGAGTGGCCAGAATAACCTGCACCATCACTGTCTCCGCTGTCTGGAGTCAGATTCGACCTGTTATCCTGAGGGCTGTCCGTGATGGTTCGTTAGGGCATTAAGGTGGGGTAAGAAATTGTACAGTAAGATACAGTCCAAGTCCATTTTTGTAAAAATAAATGACAGAAGAAACTCATTTGTGTACACTGATGCACGTTTTTGTAACCCCAGGGTCTCTCACTCGAATGGTTCCGTCAGTGGTAGCAGCCAACAGACTGACCTCCTGAGCAGCCATTCTGTGCACTGTAATAGTTACCAGTCTTTTAAAAACATCAGTGGGTAACACACCCTCACTGCCCTCCTCCTCCTCCTATGCTGGAACCCAAACTTCTTAACCTGATACAATTTTTGTTAGCATAATGGAGAGAATATTTGGTCTCAGACACTGCAGAGTTTACAGGTAGACTTGCTTTAGTCATGGCTGGATCCAGCTGCTCCCCAGTGGTCTGTCTCCCTCTTGTGGCTTCATTCCCCACTTTATATGACAGCAAAGGGGCCACTTGCAACTGGAAACAGTCATCACTCAGCAGATCCCCGAGAAAAGAAACTATTGTGTAACCAAGAGCCCAAACCAAGCCCCATGGATGCTTCTAATTGGCCTGGCTTGGGTTATATGCCTGGAGGTGGTGGGAGCAAGACTTCAGCACTGGCTAGAATTGAATCACATGCCCATCTGTGGGGCATAACCTGTGTTACCTTGGCTTTTTGAGGGGGAAGGAAGAACAGCCCTATTGAGATATAATTTATATATCATGCAATTCACTCATTTAAAGTGTACAGTCCAATGGTTTTTAATATACTCAGTTATTCCGCCATCACCATAATCAATTTTTGAACATTGTCATCACCCCCAAAAGAAATTCCTGCTCATTAGTTGTCTCCACTCACTCCATCCCCACCCCAGGCAACCAGTAATCTATTTTGTCTCTATGTATTGATAGTTGCCTGTTTTGGACATTTCATGTAAGTGGAATCATGGTATGTGGTCTCTTGGAAATGGCTTTTTCCCCTTAGTGTAATGTTTTCAAGGTTCATCCATGTTGTAGCATGTTACTTTGCCTTTTAATAAGGCCCTTTA
Organism: Anoura caudifer; assembly: GCA_004027475.1. Lineage (NCBI taxonomy): Eukaryota > Metazoa > Chordata > Mammalia > Chiroptera > Phyllostomidae > Anoura > Anoura caudifer. The sequence goes on from PVKU01002385.1 coordinate 204,951, forward strand.
TGAAATCTTAAATGATCTGCTGGCTCCTGACTACCTTTCCGTCCTCATATTAGCCTGTTGTCTCCCTCGCCTGCTGGGTTCCGCTTTACTCACAGAAGTGCTGAGACCCTTTGTGTTGGGATAGGGGCCCAAAGGTGGTGCAAACCAGTGAAAAACCAATTTTGGTTAAGAAATAACAATGGGCAATACATTGTTATTCAGTGTTTCACAATGAAGCCATCCTTTATTGTGAACAAGGGTTTTTTTAGATCACTTGCTTCCAATACAATAAATGATGGCCAATTATATCTTTGGTTAAAGTAGGCCCTGGATCTCCTGGGATAATCCCAGTTGTAAACCTTCTGCCCTATGCTTCCCTCAGTCATACTCTTAAGATGGCGTGGCCCACCTTCTGGTTTGGAAGACATTGTCATCACATGGTGGTTCTCTTCTCTCCAGGAGAGCGAAGAGGAACTGTACTCCTCCTGTCGCCAGCTGCGGAGGCGGCAAGAAGAGCTGAACAACCAGCTCTTTCTATATGACACACACCAGAACTTGCGCAATGCCAACCGGGATGCCCTCATTAAGGAATTTAATGTCAACGAGAACCAGCTCCAGCTGTACCAGGAGAAGTGCAACCGGAGGTAGGTCAGCCCCTTCCTCACCTACGGACTCTCTTAGGTCATGCTCCTCTCAGCACAGTGACCTTGGGCACCTGGGGCCGGGCTATGGGAAGGCACCACCATTGTTAGAAATCCCTTGACCAATACCCTTGACTTTAGCTCTCTTTGCTCAATAAATGAACTTTCAGTACTACCTCGAGTATCTGCACCTTCCCTAAGCTGAACTGTCATCACTAGAGGGACACTCAATATAATGGTGAACATGAATGATGACCACTACCTTTTAAAGACCCCCCCTATTGCATTTCCAAGAAGGGGCTAGTCCAGTGGTTCTGAAGCAGGGCAGAATCCACCCCCGCCCCACCATGGGGTGCTTTGGATTGTGCTACAGACATGTAATGTGGGTAGCACAGCCAGGATGCCTAGTATCCAGTAATGTGCCAGACAGCCCTGCTCCACAAAGCACTCACCCCAAAATGCCCATGGAAGCCTCCAGTGGGAAACAGCATGTAGACTCCTTACCCGTATTATTCTCACTGCATCTTTACTTCAGCCTAGCAAGTGGCAATGACCAATGAGGAAATTGAGACTCAGAGAGGTGAAATATCTTGCCAAGAGGTCACCATCCAGCCATGAATGACCTGTAGATGTTGGATGGGTAAATGTTACAGGGCACACGGCCTGTGCGTTAGCCCATTGGATGACGGTGAAATCTGTTTCATTTCAGGTTGAGAGAGAAGAGAGTCAGCAACAGCAAGTTTTACTCATAGAAGCCGGGTATATGTGTAAGGGTGTTGTGTGTGTGGGTGTGTTTGCATGTAGAAGAATGGGCTGCATTCAGACCCTGGGATCATGCGAATCGGTGATGTCATCCTCTGGTCAAGTCTACCATCAAGATGACACTTCTGAAGGAGACCCAGTCAGCATGAGTTCGAGCGATTTCCTCCTGATTTTTTCATCTTGGACAATTTTTTAACTTATAATTCTCTCCAGGGGATTCTAAAATCACGTTCCTCGTTTTTAGCCTCTTGTGTTCCAAACCTCATTGAATAAAAGCAGTGAAAACCTCGAACAGTTAGACCTTCTGCGCATGACCTGCACAGGGAGGAGGATTTCTTTTCTGGCCTCTAAAAGCCCAGGTAGTTGACTTCCATGGACGATGAGCCCGCAGTGTGAGCAACTAATAAGTTAGCTTCTGAAAAGGATTTTAACTGAAAGGCAAATGATTCTACAGTTAAGGCCATCGGTGTTCACGAGGGTGCAAAGAGGAGCCCTGCCCCTGACCACCACATCTGCCCAGCCTCCCTGCCCCAGGTCAGCGGACTTAGCTCACCTTAGCTACCGCTGGCTGGCTGGCTGGCTAGACAGACCTGCTACAGTACCTGAGAGTCCATGGAATCTGTTCGTTAAGACAATTTCTAGTTAATGGTAGAGATTTGCTTTGTGACTAGAGTTACTGGGAGTGAGAGGTGGAAATTTTGGAGCCATTTTGATTTAAAAATCCTGTTAGAAACCAGAGACCCAGCCAGCTTCTTGCTCACCCCTGTTCTTGCCCACTCCTGAGCTGGCTGTGTGACCATGGGGCAGGGCCCTGGGTCTGCAGCTCCCACAGGCAAGAGGTCAATTTACTGATTAAATGAGGCGATGCAAGTTAGACTCCAGTGGGAAATTCCTCTGGGTGACTCAGTTTTCTGTAGCAGCAAGCTAAGCCTTGGGCTTCAGCATTAGAAAGCTACAGAAAATCTCAGATGCAGCCACCTCAACGCAGCAAACCCACCTAGGACAAGATAACACTCCTCTGCATCTTGAGATACTATATAATGATTTGTACAGAGTGATGATTTAACAAGGTTTTTTAAAGATGAGGACAGTAATCAAGGGTGTGGTCAGTAGAGTGGAAGCTTAGAGTGAATTGAGAACTGACTTGGAAAAGGTGTAACTGTGAAAAGAAGATTGTGGTGGGGAGGAGCAAACTAGCGGACTTGAGACTGGTGGCTTTAATTGGGTGGAACTGGGTCCTAGCAACCCATTCAGCCCTCCCCTGGTTACCTGGGGCTCAGCGTGCAGCGACTGGACGCTGGTGAGGACGTGAAAACTGACTAGGCTCTCTCTGACCAAGACCTTATCCTTTCATTCCACAAAAATTTTTCGAGCGCCACCATATGCCAGGCACTATACCAAGGTCGGGGGGTACAATGTTAAACAAAAAAATTTTTTAAAGGAAATCAAAAAGCCATGGTTACTCGTCTTAGGGAATGTATCCATGTGTTTCTGAAAGAAATGCATTTTACCTTCTAGAAAGCCAGGAGACTAGGTAATAGCAGTCTGACTGAGGTGGGCTTTCATTTTGTAACATTATATTAATTATTGCATGAATTGGGGGTTATTTTATTTGTCAGCCAGCAACTCAGGGAACACACTACTCCTGATGGTAGCAAGTGTTCAAAGCAACTTTCAGGAAAGGCTGGATGAAAAAGGCCCTGAGCTGTAGGCTGCAGGGAAAGAACGTACAGATTCTGTAAGCCAGTGACCCAGGCTGGGTAGCCACTGGAGCCTGGTTACTGTACCCCCACTGTACCACCCATCCCCCTACTGGCTCCATTATTACCTCTACACAGTAGAGCTCAGATTTTGCTGTCATTACCTCTTTTTTCAGCTCAGGAGTGAGGAAAACACATGTACCTTCCCACGTCAATTCATTCTAAAGCCAAAAAGTTTAGTAAGGCCTGGACCCCCTTTCTGCTTAAAGTGGATGTTTTGCTAAAGAAATTGAGAAGTGGTGGCATAGAAAAGAAAGCAGGAGTTAAGTATCTTTCAACTGCCCCTGTGTAAAATCCATACTCAGCCACAGGTGCAGAGGAAGAACAGGCAGGGGGTGGTGGAGGTGGGGGTGGTTATACTATGTAAATGGTGCTGGGAAGACCCTCCCCCTAAAACTGTCTCTTCCTCCTAGGTGCTCTAATAACTCAAATCCACCATTAGAGAATATTTGCTTTGGTTGCCACTTCTCTTAATAGGATAACACATGAATTTAATTCTTGGTGGTGGTAGGAGTCTCTCAGGAAAGACACAGGAGGGGAAAGTGAAGGTTGCAGATGACATCATTGCTCTCTCTAGCATCTGCCTGGATGCCACAAAACCTAAATCCTACAAAAGATCTGGCTGAGATTATGGTTTAACAGTCATGGGTTAAGCACAGTTCATTCAAATCAAGAGTAGGGACAGGAACATCTTGAAATATGGCAGCAGCGTTGATAGACCAAAACCATGATTGTGTGTATGTTAAACTTTTTCTTCATCATCATTTTCCTTGGGTTATGATTGAGGCATCAGTAATTACATGGACAAATGAGAGGGGGGAGCTGGTTAGATCATTTGAGTTTGGAAAGTTATACAAAGTTAAATAACTGTTTTCTGTGAGAATTGGATATTCTAACGTGCACAGTTAAGAGTGGTATAGAATATCACATTTCCCAAATTTGATCTCAGGACCTTTTGCCAAGGAATCTCTCGTGGGGCTAATGTACAGTAGAACACATTTGGAGACTTGCTGTTCTATTAAGAAGGCAGCCACGCAACATAATCTAATAATTTACAGTTGAACCTTGATCAGCAAGGGGGTTGGGGCCACCATCCTCCCCCACAACTGTGCATTCAAAAATCCACAAGTAACTTTTTACTCCCCCCAAAATTAAATACTAATAGCCTATTGTTGACCAGAAGCCTTACCAATAACATAGTTGATTAGCACGTTTTGTATGTTATACATATTGTATATGCTGTATCCTTACAATAAAGTCAGCTAGAGAAAACAGAATGGTAAGAAAATCTTAAGGAAGAGAAAATACATTTACAGAATTAATTGGGAAAAATCCCCATATACCTTTCAACTGTACGGTTAACACCTGTGTTGTTCAACTGTGTACATCCTGTGACCTAGTTAAACAAAATCTAAACTTAAGCCACCAAGGCCACTGGTCTTTAAACTGGGCCAGCCTTACCCCTAGCAGTCTTCCAGAGTTTTCAAAGGAATACACAGTCTCAAATAGTTTTAGGGGATCAATTTTCAGATCTTCACTTTCCTATTGTAAATGTGCTTAATCATCTGCCTGAGAAAGTGCCCTTTTCTCTCTCAAAAAAGAAAATATATGTTTCCGCATCTTCAGTCTTACTGTAGAGCATGACTCAAGGTGTGAAATTCAGAATATGGGTGTTTAGACAGTGAGGGCTTCTTAACAGCAGGGTGCAAATCCCTTTGCAAGGCTGGTAGCTCCCAATTCTTTGCTTTTGACAAACTTGAAGGAACACCAAGCTTTCTGAATATTTTAGCATGTAATTCCGAAGGCATTGGAAGAATTCAGTTATCCTACCACTACAAACTCCTTCTGTTCCCATCTACTTATCTATGTGAACAAGGATTATCAACACTTTCATACAGAGAATTTAAAAGGAGAATAGCATGGATGCTGTACCATGGCCATTCTAACAAAGATAATATTAACCTACGGATAGATGAAACAATTGAGCTGGGGGAAGCCTTCCTCATCTCATTGAGTGACATGTTGCCAATTAAATTTTACTATGGTTAATAATTTATTAAAATTTGTACTATATTTGTTTATTGATCAAGTTCAATCCAGGAGAAAAAAAATTAAATACATAGAGCCTTATAAGATCACATTTTGTTACAGATCTACGATTAAGCAATAAAAAGGCCAAAAATAATTAAGCTAACATTTCAAGAGGGAAGTAAATTAAAAATACAAGTTCAAGAGTAAAAGGAAAAGTGTGGCACTTCCTACGATGAAAAATCGCTTTCTTCACACAGTTTCTGAAAGGGCGACTGCGCCTGTCAAATCAGCGCTGGGTGCAGAGCCTCTCCTCCGAGTTCAAAACCGAGCACAGCGGTTTTATTTAAAGATGCAGTATCGACAGTATGCTGGCACTTTTAGCCTTTGCAACCATTTATGATGAAAATTTTTTGGCAAAAATTAAAAAATGTACTTCAGAGGTGTGTGAGCATAAAGTTTTGATTTTCTCATCAAGGGCCACTGAACCATGAATTCCATTGGGAGCAAGAGCGGCTGAGAGGGGCCACAATTCTCTTAACTCTTACAAGGACTGTGACTTAAAATTTCATCTTGTGTGACATTTAACTTTTTGGAGGCAACCCTAGAAGTCATATTCTAGCCAATAAAAAGTTAATAATTAGATTAAGAAATATGCAGAATTTCAAAATTGGCATTGGAAAAATACTCAATGATTTGTCTCAGATTTTTAATTTTCAAAATATTTTTGTCTTGAAGAGCCAGATTCCTGTCTCTCAGAAATTTCCACACTTTATTTTTCATTAGGCTTTAAAAAGCTGCATTTGTAAACTTGTGTTTCATTGTTAAAGCTTAATTTATTTTTATATAAATAGTGTGTGCTTCTGTGTACATAGAGAATAATGTGTATGAGTTGCACAAATGTTGGCTATCATTAATGTGAAAATTAAATGGCTGTATCACATTTTTAAAAATAAAAATTTGATCTAAATGAATGCAACAATTTGCCCAGAACTGTTTTTTAAAAGCTATTCATTCATTGCTCCCACATAAAACAATAAAGAAATACTTCAGCCATGAGGTAGGTACAGTTATAATTCTTTTTAAAACTGTGTTCTTCTATCCTGTCAGTTCCAACAAGAGGTCTAAGATCATCATCTGACCATAACGAACCTGTAAGGCCTGCTGCTCCCTCCAGCTGAGTTTGGGGCACTCCTCCTTACTACTGAGTAAATCTTGCTCAGTTTTTAGGTCTGTGGCATTGGTTTGCAGGGTCAACAGACCACTGTTCTGAAGAAGCTCTCTCCGTGATTCTTTGAGCTGGCGGGTGTTTGTGATTGTCAGGCTGTCCTCATTCCTTCCATCATCTCCCCACCCACCCTGGCTTCAGACTCTGAATGCCTCAGCAGGCGTGCTGGGGTGTGGTGGTCAGTTCCTCTTCGGTCAACTGATGGGCTAAGCTAAATGGGTTCCCTGTTGCCTGAAAGAATATCCATGCAAAGAACTTAATTCTGAGTGGATATTCATTGATGCTTGAAAAAGAGGAAGATTTGGGTCTTTTTCTTTTCTTTTCTTTTCTTTTCTTTCCTTTCCTTTTCTCTTTTTCTCTTTTCTTTTCTTTTCTTTTTTCATTTCATTTCATTAAATACCAAAAGAAAAAAGCAAAAGGGTTGTGCTAGGAGGATCTCCAAGGTCATGTTTAAGGATTGGGAGCAGCAGATTTGGGAATCACTGCTAATTGCCACCAAGACTGATGCACTTTTTTTAGTTATTAAAAAAAAGTGTTTTTCTATTCTGCTACAATTTTCTGTAGATTACAAGTCTATCTTACTTTCAGCAAAAACTCATGTAATGTAGAAACCCAAGCTTACAAAATTATTACATGACCACTGTTTAATTCATCACTGAATGAAACATTGGAAGAATGTTGGTGCTAGAGGAGCAACGAGCGAAAGGGTAGCCTGTGCTAGAACTGTCAGCCACTGTTTTCTTGCCAACAATCCCCAGTACACAGGAAGCTGTGTTGTGTTACTGTGACTGTCCCACCCCCAGCCCTCAGGCCTCAGCCAGTGACTGGATTAGTCACCCTGGTCCAGAAATTTAAAACAGCCTACGATAAAGCCCTGCATTAGAAGGTGAACAGCAAATGGGAAAAAGCAAAGAAGGAATTAGAACTGCTAAAAGACCATGTTTAAATGGGTAAAATCATAACTCATAAAGATATAAAAGAAACACATGTCAAAAAGTGTGTTTAACTCATTAATTAACAAAGGAACCGATAAAATGTTACAACCAATTCAAAGATGAATTCAAGGAATGAGAGTATTTAGGCTGTCAACTGTCAACATTGTCTGATTCTGTGCCTTCCATTGTGTGAATCATTCTGATGATTCTCATCCACAGAAATGCAGATTGTGTCTAGTGGAGATTCAGTTGACCATTGCTCCAGGACACTGACTGACCACTATTGCCAGTTTTGTACCTACAAGCAAATATATTTCCGCATCACTGACGGACAGGAAATCAGATGCCTAACTTACACCACACACAAAAATCAAGTCCAGGAGATTTGAGATCAAGATGTAAAAGAGGCCTGGCCGGTGTGGCTAACTGGTTGGAGGCACATACAAAAGGCAACCAATTGAAGTTTCTCTCTCACATCAATGATTCTCTCTCTCCCTTACCCTCTCTCTAAAAAAAGAAAAGAAAACAAATCAATAAGCATATTCTCAGATGAGGGTAAAAAATGTAAAAGGTAAAATAATAACATTCCTAGAAGATACAACCTTGGAGTAGGGAAAACTTGCTTAAACAAAGGAAGACTGCTGAATTAGCCGCCACCGAAGTTCACAGCTGGTGTTTATCAAAAGATACAATTAGAAGAGTGAAAAAGTAAGCAAGCCAAAGGATGGAAGAAGATACTGGCAATAATATATCTGACAAAGGACCTCAATCAAATATGACTGCATCCCTCCAAGTCAATAAAAACAATCCATTAGAAAAAAATAACAGGCATATCTCATGAATAAACACCTCACAAGAATATATCCAAATGGCTGTAAACCAATGAAAATACACTCATTCATTCAAAAGAGGAAATGTAAATTAAAACTACAAGATACCTCTACACACTTATTAGAGTGGTAAAAACTAAGAAGCCTAACATACTACCAACTGTTGAGAAGACTATAGAGCAACTGGCACGCTGGTTGTGTAAACTGGTACAAAACTACATTGTAAAGGTGTTTGACACCCTCTACTGAAGTTAACTGTGTGCATCCCCTACGACCCAGCGATTCCACTTCTAATTGTATACCTACTAGAAATGCATAATGTACACAACACAATAAGACATGTGCTAGAGTGCCCACAGTCCTGTTATTCACAATAAGCAAAAATGAAGCGTCCTACTGTCCCTGTCCTGCAGAATGGGTAAATTGTGTTTTTACAATGGAGCATATGCAGCAACAACAAATGACTGAGCTAGACCAACTTGTAACAACATGGACGGATCTCAAAAGCCTAAGTTTGAGTGAAAGAAGCTAGACACACAAACGTACCAAAGGAAAAAAATGGAACAATATAAATTATCGAAGGGCATAGGGAAACACAGGATATTTGCAAGATGGACTAATATAAGGAAATGAAATGGTATAGAACCCGGCACATATAGAGATCACGGATACACTTAAATTGTTGGAGAAAAGTAAGATACAGAACAATGTGTACCCAGTGATGCCTCTTAAACACATTTTAGAAAACTACATGCAAAACAATATTTCTTGTGACAGACAGATAGGCAAAAGTATAAAAATGGACTAAAAGGAACACTTGGTAAAGACTGAGTCAGTGGAGAAGGTTAATAAAGGCAATGCGACTGAGGTAGGGAAAGGTAGTTTGAGCTCTATGTCTTATTTATTTTAAAAATATTTATTGCAAGTGTCACTGTGCTTGGCACAAATGTAAAAGCAGGCCTGCTCTACCAAAAATGGATTTAGGCACATTCAAGCTTTGTTTCCTAGGTGAAACCTAAACAGAAGAATAAAAAATAATGAAAAATAAACAAGGGAGAGGCAAAGGTAGGAGGCGGGGAATCAGAGAGACTGAGAGATTTAGACTGAAAGAAATAGTACAAGGTGTGAGTGCTTAGCAATTCTGGGTAGTGAGAAAATGCTGTTACATTTTTATCTTTACTTTCCTATTTTTTTCTATTTTGTTTCAAAAAAAGGGGAGGAAGGAAAAATAAAGCTGTAGAAAAAGATGTACCAGGTAAATTCTAATAAATATAAAGCTGGTGTAGTATTGTTAATATCAGACAAAATACAACGCAAGCTATGTGCCACTAAGAAAGGCAATGTTTTATGTCAATAACAAGGACTTTTCATCAACAAAGTGTAACAGACACAAATGTTTATACTCCTTGCAGCAAAGTTTTTAAAATCAGATTGGATAAGAAAATCAACAAGTTCACAATTACAGTTAGAGATCAAGAGTCTCTCAGTAAACTATAGTTTAAGGAGGCAGAAATGTAAAAAAAGATAAATGGAGCCACCTTAAAACGGAGTGGAAGCTGCCATCCTGTCTTATGCCTCAAACCTTTGGAATGTTAACACAGGCAAATAACCTTTGGACTGGGCCTCATGCTACATTGTGTCCCAGAGAACTGTTTGCAAAGGTAACAAGGAAGAAATATCATGACTACTGGACTGATGGTTGCCCGACTGGAAATTAAAAACATTGTTTAGAATGAACATCATTATGTCAGTTTACAGAAATGCCTTCCTTCTATGGATGTGGCTGTTCCCCTTCTGTATCTCATAAATCCCTCTTGTCTTTGTCTCCTGATGGGAACACTGTTTGAGTTTCTGCTCGAGTCAGTGCTTCCCAAATAACTACTCTTTTTTAAAAAAATCACAAATAAATGCTTGTTACCTCTCACTCTTGCCTTTTACTTTTAGGTTAATGTATCATAAGGACATAGAGACTCTAATGTGTTACAGGTTTGATCAAATGCACACATAAGGTCCTACTAACACACACTGATTTTTGGTTTGGGCACAGCACATTGACAAATATTGGCTATACACCAAGCCACAGGGCCGGGGCCAGGGGCAGGACTATTTTATTAATTGTTCTCACACAAATCTAAATTCACTGCCACATGGAAGTCACAGACAAAAAGATGTCCCCCTGAAGTGCTTGCACTTGAAAACTTTAAAACCTATTTCTAAAATAGGTTTAACTTTTTAAATAGGTTCTAACTTTTTAGGTTAAAGAGACAGAATGAAACTTTTGCTCAGGAAAAACAGGAGTTTTAAGTGCATTTATTATCAAAACAATAAAAGGTTAAAATAAATGATCTGAACTTTTAACTTAGAAGTGAGAAAAAAACCCCTCAAAACTAAAAAAAGAAAATTTGTATTATAAAAGAAATTCATGAAGCAGAGAACTAAAATCTAATATAATTTACAAAAATGTTATTTTAAAAGGCTAATGAAATAAAGAAAAAAGAAGCACAAAGGAACCATACCAGGAATTTAAAAAAGTGAGTTTTTGTAACTATAGAGGAGATTTAAAAAGAAAGGAAAAGAGTAGCTTAGACAAACAGTCATTCTATTAAAATGAAAAATTATTAAATATCCAAGAATCACTGGAAATCTTACTAATCCAATTATAATGAAAGAAGCCGAAGTAGAAATAGCAGCCAAAGATCTGCCCCTGAGGTGGCCCCAACTCCATGTGACTTGATGGGCAACTTCTACCAAACGCTGAAGAAAAAGAGGACAGCGTGTGCGTGCTTGTGCGCTAAAAACACATGCTATGCACCCTCTTACAGCTTTTATTTTTGTTTTGTAAATGCTTTATTCACTTTAACCAGTATCTCTAGTAGATGATACAATTGAGCTGACAGTTTGGCCTGGTCACCGGGCAAATGAGACCCTTCTGAGACCTCACACAACAGTGCGGTGTGGGGACTAGACCTGGTTGTGTCCTTTCTTCACTGACCAGTCACCGCAAGCAGCGGAGGGCATTCCCAGAGCTTTCTCAGCTGGTCCACGCCCCGCAAGCAAGCGGGGAGATGAAGCTCCAGGGCGTCTGCAGTGACGCGGCAGGGCCGCAGCACAAAGGTTCCTGACCCGGACAGCAGCACGCAGCGTGGTGCTCTGGTGCCGCGCGCGGCGGGGCCTTTGCCGTCTCCAGTTCACGTTTTCTTTACGTTGGAGGAAAATACACACATTTCAGAAACTGTTACCCACCCTCTTAAATGTTTAAGTATATCGTACAGTACTGTTAACTACAAGCACAGTGTTGTACAGACTAGCAGTTTTTCGTCTTGCCAGACACTTGATACCCATTGAACAGCTCCCCATTCCTGCCCTAGGCAGCTCTGGGCAACCACCACATTGCTTCCCGCTCGGATGAGTGTGAATGCCTTCGACCCCTCCTTCAGCTTTTGTCCTCTGTGGGTGACTTATTTCTCTGAGCACAGCGTCCTCAAGTTTCCTTCTCGCCGTGGCATGCCGGGATTTTTTTATGGTTGAATAACATTCTATTGTACATATGGGCACCATAGTTTCTTTACCCATTCCCCTGTGTATGGGAACTTAGATTGATTCCACATCTTTGCTATTGTGAAAAAATGCTTCAGTAAACATGGGGATGCGGATATCTGCGATTCTGATTTTGATTCTTTTGGATAAATACCCAAAAGTGGGATTGCTGGGTCATGTGGCAGTTGTTTTCAGTTTTTTTATAGAATATTCTCATTGTGTCACATCATTTTACTGGGTTGGCCAAAAAGTTCATTTAGTTTTTTCTGGACAATGCCTCTAGTAGTGCTTAGTTGTCTTTAACTCCATTGGATACAATTTTGTTAGATTGTATTGTGACAGCTGTCTTATCAGTGTGCATTTATCAAAATTGGTGAATTTTTGTGCAGCCTTTTTAATATTGAAGATGGAAGAAAATATGCAACATTTTCTCATATTATGCTTTATTATTTCAAGAAAGGTAAAAATACAACTGAAGTGCAAAAGAAAAAGATTTGTGCAGTGTATGGAGAAGGTGCAGAAACTCAAGACAAAAGGCCCAGCTCAAGGTTTTCTCTGGGAAGCAGCCTATGCCATTTCCTTTTCTCTCCTTTTTCTCACAACTTCCTCCACAGGCAGGCATCTCCTAAATTCTAAGGGACCCCACAAGACTTGCAACCAGGGGGGCAGTGGGCAGTGGCAGCCTGTCCCAGGCTGATCCCCTGGACCTGTCCCCAAGACCCCTCTTCTCTGACTTCCCAGTGAGCTCAGGCAGCCCAGCCCAGGCTCTCCTGTCACTGCCCCCATGCTAAGCCCTTCAGTGTTTCACTGTCCCCAGCTTTAATAAACGTGCCCTCAGAGCCACCTGGACTCATGTTGTGAAATCTCTCCTATATGAAGTCAAGAGCCCACACACTCCAGCTGGCCCTGGGCAGCCCCACTTAGGGCCAGGCCCCCATCTGGTAACAGTTTTCCTCATCAGATTGGCAAACATTTCAATGTGAGAAACTTCTGGCAGTGGCGTGAGGGAATTAGGAACTCTGGTGGAAGAGCATTTGTACAGCCACTTCAGAAAGCAAATAAACCAGGTGCCCAACCCAACCCCCATTTCCCTCACGCCCTTTCAGAGTCGGTCTAGGGGTAGCTCTGGGTCTCAGTTCTGGGCAATTGTGTAAGAAGACATAACTGGGTGAGCTTTCAGGAAAGCTCTTTAGAAGCAACAGAAGCATCTGGCATTCCCTTTGACCTTGCTTATCTTCTCTTTTCTTCTTGCCTGGAATGATGCCTAGAAGTGCAGCCACCTTCTCAGGACTATGGGGTGAGAATTATCAAATTGAAAGAATGTGGAAAGATGGGGCCCAGTCCCTGATATCACTGTCCCAGATCTGCTGACTTGTGGACCTCTTGTTATATGAGAACAAAAAAACCCCTGTTTCTTTGAGCTATGCTGAGGTAATTTTTTAAACGAGTAGCTAAATGCATGCTTGATACAGTAGAACCTATGAAAATTCCAACCTCACTTCTGGGTATGTACCATTAAGACTCATTTGGAGCTGGGCAGAAGAGCTTTCGTGGCTGTGCTGTTTGATAAAGTGGCAAGCTAGAAAAAGTGAGTAAACACCACCAAGGAAGCGGCTAAATCAATGGTGGTGTATTTCCATTTTGGAACACCGTGCAGCTGGTAAAAGAGTTGGGTATATTTTTATCTTATTTGATGATCATAAAGAAAACACATTCTGGGCCATTGTATCAAAATGTATCACCCTTCCAGGGGTCCTATGTTTTACAAAGGCATGATGGAGGCTGGGAACCACCAGGGTCACAGGCTGAGGCTTCTCCCTTGGAGCCAGGCTGCAGCCCAGCGAGTGCGCCCAGGCTGGGGAGCAGAAAGAGCAGAAAGGCAGTCCAGGAGCGAGACTTCCCAACTCACAGACTTCTCCCTTGGAGGTAGATGAGTCATCTGGTGAGTTTGGGAGTTTGGCAGGAGGTGGAAGAAGTGGGGGTACCATCACCAGAGGCAGGCGGACAACTCGAGTTAGGAAAGTTCTGAGGTGCACAGAGAACAAGAGTGCTTCCAGCACCCGGGGGGCTGCAGGCTTCTAAAGCAGCCTGGGGTGGGGGGCAGGCCAGCAGTTTTACCTGCTCTGAACACCCCTGTTCCTAAGGACTGGCCCCACCAGGGCACGTCTTACTGGTTTGCAAGGCTCAGGCAGAATGACCAGAACAAGAAGCACAACATCAAAACAGTGCATTATTTGAAGCTACTATTGACTCTGCTGCTAACACAGTGATGGCCAATTATAAGGAGAATTTCCTGTACTCAAGTTTTCTAGGTTTTGAGAAAAAGAACAGTAAAACATTTATGATGTATTTTACAAATACTTTTGAGCATGTTTCTATATTTACCGAAATAGCAAGTTCCACTTGAATTCATTGAAATGGTTTCCTTTCTGCTTGAACACTACAGTATTCTGTGAAAGAGTTTATTTTTACTGTATTCACAAGGTTGATATTGGAATCCTTTCAAGTGTACCATTGTGCTGCATAATTTGTACCAATATTTACTGAAATATTTATTTTTTCACATGCACAATGGCTACTGGCAGAGGAGTTTATTCAAATGTATTATGGTTTCGTACATGGCTTTAACAATTTTGACTGATATTTGCTTTATTTTGCACACATTGTAGAGGAGTTCCTTCAAATATACTTTATATTGTGACTTTTTTTTTTTGGTTACCAGCATTCAGAGAACTAGGTGCCAGCATTTGCTTTCACACTACCACATGATTACCTTCTTTTCTAGCAGTCCATGTGTTTTGCTGCATAAAAGGATCACTGACATACTCCTACACATAAAATTTTCTTTAGCTAGGTAATTTTTTGCTAATGTTTCAGTGTTGGTAGAATACTGCTGGCATACTCAGAATTTAGGATTTCCTACCAGATTCTACTATACATGTAGAAAATGTCATTCCCCCCTCAAAACCATTTCATAATAACTTCTGACACATGTATTATGAAAAAAAGCTTAATTCTTTTTGTAATTGTAACAGTACACATATATAGTGACCATACAACTTATGGAAATGGGATACATTTGAGAGTGATAGGGGACACTATTAAAAATTAGGATGGGACTGCAAGCATAAAATTGGAACAGTCCTGGGCAAACTGGGAGACACAGTCACCACATTTATATACCTGCATACGTATGTCAGCAAATAAGGAATACTAATATACTAATATCTACCTAAACACTAATATCAGTGGATCCTCACGATGTACAATTTAGTGAGGAACACAAGCAGCAGAAGGAAATGCGGGGTGGGAGACAGTGGTATGGAACAAATGAGCAGGGCAGCCCTATTTTCTATACAAATATGTACACAAGCAGAATTTGGGGCATGTTGGTAAAAGGGTTCTTTGGCCTTATCTACAATGTTGTAACTTGTTACAACAAAAATGCATTAGTGTATTACTTGTATAGTTACTTTTACAACTAAAGAAAAGTATTTTGAGTGGATAGAATTAAGAGCTTGACCAATATTTGAGTTGGCTTTTCAGCCCAGTGTGGTTTAAAACCAGCGCATACCATGGTGATTGTTTAGATATATCAAAATTTAAGGTAGAGTGGCAAAGATTACCATTTTGTCCTCTATCATGGAGTAATCTACTCTGCAACTTCAAAAAAACCCCTCCCATTTTCAGTTTAGAGCTCAAATTGAGGTATTTAAAACCACAGTAAACAAACAAGCACCTGTTACAGAGCAGTGAATCGATGAGACATTTTCATCACTCCCACCACTACGTACACAACCAGTTCTCATTCAAACTCTGGACCTACATTGCCACTTACCTACTGACATTCCACTTGAATGCTTTCAACTCAACTAGTATTTCTTCCTGTGCACAGCAGCTTCCCCTCCAAATCCTTCAGCCTCTCCCAGCAGAACCACCATTAATTAAGAATCTATTGGATTGGCCAAATAGTTCTAGTTTTTTTTTTTTTGGACAATGGCTCTAGTTGTGCTTAGTTATCTTTAACTTCATTTAAAACAATTTTATTAGATTGTATCGTGGCAGCTGTTATATCAGTGTGCATTTAAAGAAAAACTTATCAAAATTGGTGAATTTTTGTGCAGCCATTTTAACATTGAAAATGGAAGAAAATATGAAACATTTTCAGTGTATTATACTTTATTATTTCAATAAAGGTAAAAACTCAACTGAAGCACAGAATGAAAAAAATCATTTATGCAGTGTATGGAGAAGGTGCTGTGACTGATCAAATGTGTCAAAAGTGGTTTGCAAAGTTTCTTGGTACTATTGACATTTCGGCCAAACAATTCTTTGCTGTGAGGCTGACTTATGCATTGGAAGATGTTTAGCAGCACCCCTGGTCTCTACCCACTAGAAGAAGCTAACAGTAGGAGATAGCCAACACTCAGAATATCTAAATCAATAAAGTTATTGGTGAAAATACAAAGTGTGTCTTTTATTTTATGGAAAAAATATAAGGGATGTTTTGGCCAGCCCAACATGTGCATTAGTTCTTTGCAGGTTCCAAAACAGCCTCCATGCCATTCATCCACGCAAGCTCCCTGTGTGGGAGGAGCAGGGAGTGCGTTCTCTCCACTCTACAGATGAGGGGCAGATTTGCCCAAAGTCAGCTGCAAATAAGAGATGGATCCTGCAGGAGATAGCACAAGCAAGAGCATGCATCACTTGAGCTTTGAGGAGCCATGATCACCCATCACCAAAGAAATCTTTTCCACATGGACCATAGGTCTAAGGTGTCTCAGCACTTAGAGGAACTTCTGAAGTGCTTTGGAAAAGTCTACTTTTGTATGGGAGAATTCAAACACCTAAGGATATCTCTACAGGTTGGACTTTGCAGTTTTATTACTTTGGCAGATTTATTAGGCCCTTGCTCCATGCCCAGAGTGATGCAAGAGGCTGCAGGGGAGGCTAGTATCAAATCAACTGAATAATATGTGAGCTCTGCTCTCAAAAAACTGCTTTAGAATGCCAACTCAGGGAGAACAGCTTAGGACACGTATAATGTGACCAATGTCAGAGTACAATCAGGTATAAAAGCAAATCCACTGTTCTTAGAAGATGTCCTAAAGGTTATTAGGGCTAGCATGCATATTTCTTACTTTAAATAAGTTGAATTTTAGTAGATTAACACACACATATTCACATGGCAAAATAATGTTTTGCTTTTTGATGTAACTTATGACTTTATGCAGCAAAAGTTACTATGTACAGTTACTTGTTTTTTGCAGCAAATAAAATAAAATAGTTTATTTTAATTGCAAATGCAGTTTGGGTGTCACGCTAAAAAGATAAAACCACCTCAGACATGGTAGCCAACAGTTTGGTGTCTGGACTCAGTGAACCTGCCCAAATCCAAGCTTTGTCACTTCCTAGCCAAGTGATTTGGGTGATCTTGAGCAAGATGCTCCACCTGCCCAAACTGCCATTTCCTCACATGTAGACTGGAAAGACCTATATCCACTTCTTAAAGTCACTGAGAGAACTAAATGAGCTTAAGCCTTACACATAGTATCAAACACTCAACAAGTAGTAGCAATTAACTCTTAAGAATGATCGTCCTTCACCAGTTCAGCCAACAAGGGTGACAAATTAATATCAATTGTTATCTCAGGGTAGAACAGATCCAGAAGCAAAGTCTCAGTGACAATTACTTGACCACAGCTCAGTGAGGGTGTTGTAATTGCTTCAGCAACACAACAAATCATTCCTCTTTAAAGGAATGATTCAATGATTTAAATGGAGAGCATTTCAGCCCCATATTCGATGATAGCACTCAGGGATGGTGAGGAGCACAAGATGACTCATCCTCAAAACAAAATCTAAAAATACAGGGGCATGGTCTCACTTCATCCTTGCGCAACATTCTGTGGCGGCAAGACCTGCACATGAAGGGGAGCGTGGGGGCTGTGTGGGGGTGGCAGCAGGTTTGGCCTCTGTGACTGGGTAGTGCCCATGTGGCCTTTGTCTGGAGAGGATTCTAGATGACCAACCAGCAACCTCTTCCCAAAAAGGTTCAGCTGAGTGAAACAGACTTCAAAGGGAGGACACGAGATGAGTTAATTTTAAGATGGAAACCGTATGAAGCATATGGGCAAGCTTTGGAGGGCAAGTGTACAGATCTGAACTCTAACGTTGGAGCTGGCTTAAGGGAGTTGGAAATAAAAATGAAAGCAGCAACAGCAAGAGTCTGCCTGCAGGGAAAACACCACTGTAATGACACTAGCAACCGAGGAGCGAGTGATGCCAGAGTGAGCTCCTCAAACCCAGTACCTCCAAAAGTCCAGTCGCCCAGTGCTGCTCTGCTGAGATCAACAGTGGTAGACCCAGCAGTCAACCTGTTTTCCTAAAAATGAATGGGGAGCTGGAGCAGACCAAGGACAAATGGGACCAAGCCCAAAATGAACTGAGTGCCTGGAGTTTTACACCTGACAGGTAGACAAATCATACTCCTTTGTCAAGACTTGCCTGACAGCCCCACTGCAAGAAGCTATGGTGGGCCAGCCAAGTACTCATTTCCACACCAAGACACAGTGTTTGAGAGGAAAACAAAGCCACATCCTCCTACTATCCAGCTTGTAATGGTTAATGTAAAACTTACCAGATGAAATTTGTGTTTCAGCTTTTTTCTCTTCCCCTTCCCCTTGCTTCAGAGGGCTGATGGTGTTGGACTATTCAGAAGCAGCCGCCTCTGAAAAATTCCCCTTTTAGAACATGGAGGCACTTGAGAAATGTTTGTGTCTAAACAATTTGGAGAAATAAGAACCTAGAGATTTAAAACCATGACTTGAACATGTAAAGTTCCAGCAACATGTAAAAATGGAGTATGCAACACTTCACTGTGAGCAGAGTGACACGCCAGTTTCACCAACAAGACTGTGGGTTCTGTGATTAAACTTCTGGGTCAGAACTCAGATGAGGTAAATTTTGCCTTTGAAGAGTTTATTTGCTAAGAAAATGTAACAGTTATGAGAGAATCAAATAATAGATATCAGTACAAGTAGTTTATATAATTAGCCATTAAGTTTGGGGCTCTATATTACTTGAAGGAGCCTTAAACAAATGTGGTTTTAATTGATGTTTGAATGGTAGTTAATCCTGTAGGTAATCTTACTGAGGACTGTACAAACATGAAGGTGTGATATCAAATTTTAGGTTTAAGGTGTTTGAAGCATTACAAACATTCAACTCACAACTATATTGTATAAGGACATTGGTGGTGATGAGACTCACTGCATTATTTTTTTTAGTTGTAAAATTGATTAAATCTCCATTCAATAAGCACACGCTGAAAGAGCATAGTTGTTGGTGTTAATGGGGGAATGTGTTCCTTCATTGTATTTGGGCCTTTTGTAATGCACTCTTGATGTTAATATGCCTTGAAAAAAATTAAAAATATATATTGGTACAGGAGTATTCCACTTTTAGATCTGTAAAAGATGCCCCTGGAGGACTGGGAAAAAATATCGAGAATATTTGCCAGGATTAAAAATCCTACATATTAGTAATGCAGACTATTTATTTATTTAATTTTGCCTGACAATATGTTTTCACTGCTTTTAGAGAGAGAGGAAGGCAGAGAGGGCTTGGAGAGAAAAAAACATCAATGGGAGAGAGAAACATCTACTGGTTGCCTTTTGCACATGCCCTAAATGGGGGCAACACCACAACCTACGCATGTGCCCTGACCAGACTTGAACCTGTGACTTTCAGTCTGCAGGATGATGCCTAAACAACTGGGCCACACCATCCAGGCTATGGCTTTATGTAATGTGGAATTTTTAAAGAAATTTTATTTTAATTGTTCCTATACAGTTTTCTGTTTTCTACTCCCATCCCAGCCCACCACCCCAGCTCTCCCCAGCTCCCTCCCATTTCCACGCCCCCCCCCCAGCTTTTGTCCATGTGTCTTTCATACTTGTTGCTCTAATCCCTTCCCCTTTTCCCTGGATATTCCTATCCCTCTCCTCTCTTCTTCTCAATTTCAGTGTCTTTGGTTATATTATGCTTCTTTGTCTGTTCTGTTAATTAGGATCCTGTTAAAGGTGAGATCATATGGTATTTATCTTTCACCTCCTGGCTTATTTCGCTTAGCATAATGCTCTCCAGTTCCATCCATGCTGTCGCAAAGGGTAGGAGCTCCTTTCTTTCTGCTGCATAGAATTCCATTGTGTAAATGTACCAAAGTTTCTTGATCCATTCATTTACTGATGGGCACCTGGGTTGCTTCCAACATTTGGCTATTGTAAATTGTGCAACATTGGGGTGCATAGGTTCTTTTGGATTGGTGTTTCAGGGTTTCTAGGATATAATCCTATCAGTGGAATTGCTGGGTCAAAAGGTAGGTCCATTTTTAGGTTTCTTAGAAAATTCCATATTGCTTTCCATAGTGGTTGTACCAGTCTGCAATCCACCAACAGTGCACTAGGGTCCCCTTTTCTCCACAACCTTTCCAACACTTGTTGTTTGTTGCTTTGTTTATGATGGCCATTCTGACTGGTGTGAGGTGGTATCTCATTGTGGTTTTAATTTGCATCTCTCTGATAGCTAGCGATATCGAGCATCTTTTCATGTGTCTCTGGATCTTCTGTATGTCCTCCTTGGAGAAGTGTCTGTTCAAGTCTTTTGCCCATTTTTTAATTGGGTTGCTTGTCTTCTTAGAGTGGAGTTGTGTAAGTTCTTTATATATTTTGGAGATTAAGCCCTTGTCTGAGGTATCATTTTATCATCTATTTTTCCATTACCATTTAGTCCTCTTACACCACCCTCACCCCTGGGATCACCACACTGCTGTCCACCTCCATGAGTCCTTTTTCCTTTTTGCTCAGTCCCTCCTCAGATCATTTTTAAAACATGGTGGCTGCTGGAGCTCCAGCCACCACTTCTGAGCTTTAGACCAAAAAGGAGGAGGAAAAATAGCTCCTTTTAATCAGGCTTCCCCCAAATCTCAAAGATTTGTCTTATAGTAATACCAGACTATAATAGGGCCTGGAAAATGTAGACTTCTGTTTTGGGCAGCACTGTGCAAAAAACAGGAGTTCTGTAGCTAGAGATAGAGATGAGAACAGGTATATGATTAAGCAACTATTAATTGCTGCCACTGCAACAAATTTGAAGACCAAAAGAAAACTTTTTAGTGAAGCACAAATTATTAAATTTTACCTTAATAGTAAACATCATGACTAGACCAATTACCTTAGAAGAGCCTGAGAAATTTTTAAAGGATCAACCATTTTAAAAGACCCCAATGTCAAAAAAAAGCTTTCACATTATTTCAAGCTAACCTTTAAGGAACAGATTACTCAAATTTTAATTAAAATATTCCAGGACATATGGCTCATTTTATGAAATCAGGATAATGCTAAAAATTAATATACAGATAGTAACAAGGAAAAGTATTGCAAAAATACTAATAAAAGAGAATAACAAATAGAATCCAGCAATATAATGAAAAGATCACATACTATAATCAAGCAGTTCCAAGAATACAAGAAAATTTCAATTTTCAAAATTCTAATTCCAAAATTTCAAGAAAATTTCAAAAAATCTAACACTCTAAAACATAAAATGATTAGAGAGAAAAGAATCATATGTATAGATAATGAAATAGAATTTGATAGAATTCAGGAGTGCTTCTTAGAACCTCAAGTTATATCAAAATAATAAAAAACTACTTAAAAAAGAATAAAGAATGGTTAATAAGAACTACAACAAACACCATTCTAAATACAAAGATGGTAATGCACTTTCAAAATAAGCCATACTAATTCAAATGGATAACAAAAATACAAAAACCATCTGCTAGAAAAATGGATGAGGGCTATAAATAGACTATTCACAGAACAACAAATTAAAGTGGCTGAAGATGTGTGGGAAGTTTTTGCTGCATGGGCAGTAGTTAAGAAAATACAAATCAATGTAGCAGTGAGACATCACTAAAAATCATCCGACAGGCAAATTACAGGGTGGTCACAACACCTAAGGTAAATAACAGGGGTGCAATATCTCTGAAGAGGTAAAATATCTAGTAGTATCTACTACAACACATTTTGCTCAACAATTCCAATCTGGGGAATCTGGTACAAAAAAGATATGTGTTATAAGAATAACTGCTGCAGCCAGATTTGTTTGAGGCAGCAAAAAATTAGAACAGACATGAATGTCCATCAATAGTGTAACAGTTGAATAAAATATGGTACAATTTCATTCCTTGGAATGTCATAACACAATGAAAAAAAATGAGGGATTGACAAGAGATTACGTATGAAAAGCAAGTAGCAGAAAACTATATAAGTCATATGATCTCAATTGTGCAAAACAATGACAAAAGACCACTAGTATAGTTATACTTTTTCTCTACATATTTATGGAGGATGAAAAACTATATAGGAGGTTGTTATCAGCAGGTACTGAGTAGGAACGAAAGGGAGAGTAAGTAAAAGAAAAGTGGCCACAAGCTACACATACAATTCATTTCTTTAAAAGTCTACATTTTTATGCATGCAGATTATCGAAGCAGAGATATGCAAAAGGATGGTCATCAAAATGTTGATGATGATTATCTCAAAATGGATATCAGTTCAAATTCAGAGGACTTCTACTGTCTTCCTCTCTTTCTCACACACCACAGTGAGCACGCAGAGAAAACAAAATGAAGGTGGGCACCAGAGGAGTTCAGAGGACAGAGACAGCACTGTTTAATAATTTCGTGAGAGAACAATTACTGATCATTTAAGTTCAAAACTTGATTGGTTACCATATATTAATAAAATTTAAATGTTTTGACTTCAAGTTTTCAATAAAATGTTTTTTTCCATATCACATATATTTTTAGCTCTAGCTCATTCAGTAAAAAAGAGACCAAATTATTGACTTTGGCTAGATGAAGTTATAGACCAAAAGAAGTGCAGAACTAAACAGCTTTTAGCTTTCCCTGGGTCAGTCTTTATTATTTACTTCCACAACTCTGTTTTCAGAAAGAAGAAGAAAAAAAAGAAAATATCAGGAGCATTTCAAAATTTAATACAAATGATTTTTGAATTGTCTGCCATTTTGGATTAGCTTTATTTCTGGTGAGAACTGTTATCAAATTTTAGATATAAAATAAACTCAGCAGCTTAGAAACAATACTGTATTGATATTAAAGAAAAGCGAAAAAAATAAATAAGAGTATTTTATATACGACACAGAGAGAGATAATTAAGTTCTGCCAATTTCTGCCATTTCCCCTTCTCTTTAACACTTCAGTCAAGATTTTATAAAAAGTAAGTCTACTGTGACATAAACTTTATGTGGAAATAAGAGTTCACTTAAAAAATACAGCTATAATTATCTTTAAGGCAAGAAATAGATGTTTTCTGTTTCACTTATTTGAGCAAATGAGAAAAGAAACCAAGTCACAGACTATTGTAGGTCGAAGACATCCATGGTCTTGTTCAATATAAGGCCAGGGAAGTTATTTATAACATATATTCTAAGGTAAATTCCTCCTCACATTGTAATATCAAGTCTAAATCCTCCAACACTGGCAAAAGAAAGTCTCTAGTTGAAGAGGCTCAGGAGAGAGATATGTCAAGCGCTGTAATTCTGGATCTCCGAAATCCATGTTTCATTGCTAATCCTGGAGGAGTTAGATGTGGCTTCATAAAGAAAATCATAAAGTCTATTACATATGAACATGTGCACGTGTGTGTGAAAAACATGAACATTTTTGTTTCATTCATTCTCATAGTTGATATAAAAAGTTTCTTTCCTGTAAATAATTGCCAATTACCTAAACAAACTATGAATTCTGTTTTGAGACAGCTGTTATTCTGGCAGTGAGACATCAGACCCGAGTGTGAAGGAGATGGGTAACACCTGAAACTGCCTCCAAGCCCATTATACTCAATATGCAGAGCCGGGCAAAAAGATGTAACTTTGATTTATATTTGCATTTAGAAAATGTAGCTATAGTGAAATTACCTGTTTAACCAAATAATTAGATCCTTCAAATGACCAACACCTCAAGCTGTCCTAAATATTATATTAGTACTGCAGTTTAAGTTCCATGCTCTCAAAGGTCTAATTAATTTAAGCAAATTTTAAGTTAAAGTGACTTAAACAAAATCTTGATAAAACATTCCATAGCAATTTATTCAGTAGTATTTACATTTAAAGGACTATTAGCATCTCAAAGGCATTTACAAATAAGTGAAACAAACTACCCTGTCTCTCTATAGCTATCACATTTTTAATTCAATATTGAAAATCAAAGTTTAGAAAGAATAATTTGAGTAACAAACATATGTAGTCTAATACAATGGCCCACTCTTTAGCATAAATGTCTCTTATTACATAAATGGTATACAGTATTACAATGACCATAATACAAATTAGGCTCTATTATAGGATGTGAACACTTGGAAAATTTTAGATATCGCTGTAATCCTAATGTCCAATACAAGACATTTGGTAGACCTTAAAACACTTGAGTCAAATGAACAACTTAAAATCAGGTTTCGCTTTGTTTTAGGAGAATGTCTAAATTATCAAATAAATTACTTAACCCTTTTGTATAAAACATACCTAACATAAAAAAGAGTACTAAAAAAGCAAATCCTATTGTATTAAATAATGCTAATGGAGAATTAAATAATATTAATACATTGAATTGACACTTAAAAAGGTCAAAAAGATAAATTTCATGTCATGAGTCACCACACTGGAATAGACATACCCACCAGAAATGCTGAAACAAAAAAGAAAGCCATACTGAGTGATAGCAAGGATGTGGCATGAATACAAGCCCCGTATACTGCTGATAGGGGTATACACTGATGTGAGCACTCCGGAAAACTATTTGTCAGTATTTGTTAAAGTTGGAATTTTCATACTATATAAAACACCTCCCCGAAGTATATCCCCCAAAATGTGTGCCTCTGTTCATCAAAATATCTGTACAAGAACATTCTCAGGAACATTATTAATAATAGCTCTAAATTGGAATAACTCAAATATATATGAAAAGTGAAATGGGCAAATAAACTGTGGTGAATTGATAGAATGAAATGAATCACTGTTACACATAACAATACAATGATTCTCACAAACACAAAGTTGAGTAAATGAAGCTAGACCCAGAAAAATATACAGTGTAAGATTTCATTTATATAAAGTTGAAACATGAGCAAGATTAGATTTATGGTGTTAGAAGTCATAATATGCTGTTCACAGAACAAAAATGTAAGACATATACTGGGATAAAATATTTGTAGATTATATATCCAACAAAGAACTTGTATTCAGAACAAATAAAGAACTCTCTAAACTCAGTAGTAAGAAAACAAACATTCCAATTAAAAATGGGCCAAGGACCTGAACGGTTTATCAAAGAGGACACACCTATGGTAAATAAGAAACAAAAATATTCTAACATCATAGCTATTCAGGAAGTGCAGATTAAAACCATAAAGAGGTTACCACTATACATGATAAGAATGACTAAATAAAAAATATTCACAATATCAAATGCTGGTGAGGATATGGAAAAACTGGATCTTTCATACTCTGTTAATGGGAATGCAAAGTATAGTCACTTTGGGAAATGGTTTGGCAGTTTCTTTGAAAATTTTTCAGGAAGATCTTTAACTCTTGAATCTAAAATGCACTTCCCATATAACCCAGCAACCACAAATCCATGGCATTTATCCTTGAGAAATGAAAACTATGTCCACACAAAGACTTACATGCAAAATGATCATAGCAGATTTATTTGTAATAGCTCAAAAGTAGAAACAATTCAAATACCTCCAACAGGTGAAGGAATAAACAAAGCGTAGTACATCCATGAAAAGAAATACTACTCATATATAAAAGAACACTCTACTGATACCTGACAACTTGGATGGATTTCAGGACCTTTATACTGAATTTAACAAGGCAATCTCAAAAGATTACATACTGCATGCTTCCATTTCAAATCTTTTTTTCTTTTTAAGGAAATTTATTTTTTAAAAAATTTTGTTAACATTCTTTATTGCTTACAGTTATATTTCTTCTTTTTTTAATTAATTTTTATTTTAGTTGTTCTTATACAGTTTTCTGTTTTCTACTCCCATCCCGTCCCTCCGCCCCAGCCCTCCCCAGCTCCCTCCCATTTCCACCCCGGCCCTAGCTTTTGTCCATGTGTCTTTCATACTTGTTGCTCTATTCCCTTCCCCTTTTCCCTGGATATTCCTATCCCTCTCCTCTCTTGTTCTCAATTTCAGTGTCTTTGGTTATATTATGCTTGTTTGTTTGTTTTGTTGATTAGGTTCCTGTTAAAGGTGAGATCATATGGTATTTGTCTTTCACCTCCTGGCTTATTTCGCTTAGCATAATGCTCTCCAGTTCCATCCATGCTGTCCCAAAGGGTAGGAGCTCCTTCTTTCTTTCTGCTGCATAGAATTCCATTGTGTAAATGTACCATAGTTTCTTGATCCATTCATTTACTGATGGGCACCTAGCTTGCTTCCAACACTTGGCTATTGTAAATTGTGCTGCTATGAACATAGGGGTGCATAGGTTCTTTTGGATTGGTGTTTCAGGGTTTCTAGGATATAATCCTAGCAGTGGAATTGTTGGGTCAAAAGGTAGGTCCATTTTTAGTTTTCTTAGAAAATTCCATACTGCTTTCCATAGTGGTTGTACCAGTCTGCAGTCCCACCAACAGT